>PITA01007003.1:52098-95349 GCA_004023965.1 Spilogale gracilis | reverse complement strand
ATGTGACATGGATGAATGATTAAACATATGAAAGAAATTTCTTATAGTTAGTGTACTTCAATTTTTTCATGTCTTCAAGTTATTGTCAAGCAATTACATTACCCATCCTACTAAGTATTACTCTTTCACTAAAATTTTATTCTTATGCTTTAAATTAAACTGGGAGAGCCAGGATCCTTTCTTAATTGAAGTTTTTCCCATTCTGGTTGGCATAATTTTTTTTTTACAGAACAAAAAGAACCAAGCAGTTGTCAATAACAGATATCTTATAAAATCTGGTGGGGTGGGAAAAGTGGGAAACTAAATGTGTTATAAACTACAAAAATCAATCTAGGAAGAAATATTTTTTCAGGGGGACTGATCAGGTAGTTAAGAAAGGGGAAATAAAGTATAACTAATTTTGAAGCTCATGTTTATGCTGAGAAATACATAATTACAACAAAGAATCACTGAAGAGAGTTTCAGTGAGATTATCAGACTATCTTCATAAATTCATATACTGCTGATCCATAGACCTGGTAGCTTTCATGGATCCTATGGAATATAAGTGGTAAAAAGAAAAAATAGGTAGACCCAGAAGGTTGAAGTGACACAGAGAGCAAATATGACTTGCAGTTTCTTTGTAGGTCTTTACATGAATCAAATATATGTAACAAGTTTTAAATAACCACTGCTATGAGATAATTTTAAAAAGATTTTTCTACTACGTAGACATAGTCATGTTCATGCCTTCAAGTCCTATTTTTATTATAGCACTTAAACATTTTTTGACACTTCCTCCTATTTACTGTATTGACTTTTTAAAGAAAACAAAAATATCAAAAAATCAAGTCAGATTTTAATAGCACCACAGAATTTTAGAAAAAAGAAATGCAAAAATATCAATGGCCAAAATGTTTCAAAGAAATTATTTTATTTTATTTTTTTAAACACTGTTTTTTTTTAAAGATTTTAATTATTTATTTGACAGAGAGAGATCACAAGTAGGCAGAGAGTCAGGGAGAGAAAGAGGAGGAAGCAGGCTCCCTGCTGAGCAGAGAAAGGGGCCTTGATCCCAGGACCCTGAGTTCATGACCTGAGCTGAAGGCAGAGGCTTTAACCCACTGAGCTACCCAGGTGCCCTCAAGGAAATTATTTTAAATAACAAAATATTCACTAATTAGTACTTCATGTTGGAAATACTGGATTTGATTGCATGGCTTTTCTTTACTTTTAGTCATTTGTTATATCTGAGACCAGGAATAGAGTGGTATTTTTATCAAATTCATTTACATTAGTAAACAAGACGATTTACAGGTTATTATCTGTTACTTAATTACTCTTTTTCTTACATAATATTCCTATGGGAAGATGTTACATTCGCATGTTATTTTTTTAAAAAATACTAATCAATGTCTCAAATTAAAATCCTCCTATGTCTCTCCTTTCCCAAGTTACTTTTCCTAAAACAGTTTTTGTGATATAGTGGGAAAATCAGAATGTATGTTACAATGTTTGGCTCTAGGTATTTAGTTTAATCACCCTAAACTATTTTTTCCACATCATTAAAATATTCATTCAAATATTTACCTGATACATGAATTTACTGTGAAATCAAAGGAGAATAAAATGTAAGAGCTCTTTTTTAAACTGCTACAAGTATCTAAAATAATTTAAATTTAAACTGCTATAAGTATCTTAAAATAATACCTACATAAGAAAGGATTTTTTATGGTAACATAAAAATCTACCTTTGATCATATATGTAGTATCTTAACTCCTAATCCTAACATAAGACACTGTAAAATCAGACACTGTCTTTACTTAATATCCAGTAGGAAATTTCTGATATTTGTTAGGTTTTTCAATATTTCATTCATTAACGGATTCATCTAATCATCATCTATCCATTTATAAAACAAATAATGTTTGAATCCATTTATTATCTCACAGCCTATGACAGATCCTGGGGATATAACTGAAAAGAATATGATATTCTTTAGTGTTTCAAAGATATACTGGTCTTGGGTGGATGTATCAGCTATTTATAAAAATACCAATGTTACATAACAGCTACCTTAAAAGCCCATGGTGGCACACTACAATAAACATTTACTTATGTTTATTACTTTATAGGTCAGCAAGGTGGCTTTGCTGTTCTGAACAAAGAGGGGCTCATCTTAGCTGGTCTCTCCTACATGTTTGTGGTTCCCTGGCAAGTGACCTAGGGAATAGCAGCTCTTAAATAACATTAGGTAGGACAATTTGCCTCTGTGTCATGTCGATTTTCATTTTCTAGCAACGAGCCTAGATTGGTTATGATAGTCTAAGCCACAGCCAAGACATGTCATCATTGTGAACACAAAGAAGCAAGACCGAAAGAGGAAATGTGTAAGGCGTTTTGAGAATGAGGCTCATAACTTCATACCTTCATAATAGCCTCATTCTATTAAACAAGTCATATGGCCAGTACACAAAGGATGGAAAATAAACTCCACTTCTTGATGAAAAAGTATTATTAAGTCACATTTAAAGAGTGTGTAGGTATAAGGTGGGATGGAGAATGAGAGACATTTTTGCAATTTCCTATAGTACGAAACACACATAAATGGACACATAATGTAGTATAAGTGCTTCATCTTCTCTCTAGCTTCTGTCTCCAACTTTCTTTATCTTTTCCATTTGTCCAGACTGTTCTCGAGTTCAATGGTATTTTAGAACATTAATTACTGTCCCTCTTCCATGTATAAGCAGATTTTTTTTTTCCCTTCAAGCTCTCACCTCACACCTTTCCCTTTACTATTCTGGAAATTAAATTCTGGAAAACTGTTCTCAATCACTGATACTCTAAGTGTAGTTTTCTTTAGATTTGCTTTTCCTGCTTACAAGCCTCATATTTTCTCCCTAAGCTGTGCTGTTGACTTCAGTCCACACCACTCTATGACACTATTTCCAGTGATCTCCACACCCCAGTCTATGGCTTAAACTCTGACTGATACCTCTACTTACTTGAAACTTTTATCTTTTGGTTTTGTCCTGCCTCTTCTTACTCCATGAGCACTAATTCCCCAATATATCACTTGGCTTTTTCTTATTCTCCAAGTGAAAAGGAATAAGGAAATAGTGGAAGAAACAAGCACAGAAAATATAACTAAATAACTAAAGTAACTTGCAATTTACTGATGGTGAAATATACATATTGACTTTGTTTTTCCAAGTCTTTGATTACCTAGTATGCATCAAAAATCATAAAGTTTATTTGATAAATTTTTAAACTGAAACTTTTTAAAGGTCTGTATTAAAAAGTATTAAACTAAAAATATTTACAAAGAACATACGTAGCAAGAGCTAAACTGTACATAAATGAAACAAGGAAATAAACAAAAACCCTAATTCTTGACACAGAGATGACAGTCTAGTTAAAAATATGAGAATATCCAAAAACATTTCAGACTGTGTGGCGGTTTCCATTAAATGTTCAATGGATGAAAAAATGAACACAACCAATGAAAAAATTAGGAACAGCTAAAGATAGATTCTGACACTGAAGAGATAAAACTATTCATTATTGAACAAGATTCTTTGCTTTTTTTCTTAAAGATTTTATTTATTTATTTGACAGAGAGAGACACAGCAAGAGATGGAACACAAGCAGGAGGAGTGAGAGAGGGAGAAGCAGGCTTCCTGCCAAGCAGAGAGCCCAATGTGGGGCTTGATCCCAGAACTTTGGGATTATGACCTGAGCCAAAGGCAGATAATGATGGAGCCACCCAGGCGCCCCCGAACAAAGATTCTTTAAAGCCAAAAACAAAACAAAACAAAAACCCACACAACACTGATTTTGGGAATGAATCAATTTAGACAGGAAAATCTCCAGATTAAAGCAAATGATAATAATAATAGTAATTAATAATAACATTATTTCATTCAGTTGATTCTGAAGGGAATTATAGTCCCTAGGACCAATTGCTCATCTTCTATCTGCATAGTACAATTAAGTTCGTGTTTCCTTGTTTTTCCGAGCCCCCAGCTTGCAACTAGTTTTCTGGAGGTGCAATGATCCCTGCATTAGTCCACTTTACTTAAGAGCATTAGTCCTGACTCCAGCAATATTCTTGACCTCACCTTGTTCAGCACGCCTTCATAAGGATAGGACTATCTCTCTTCCCTACTTAATCATGGGCTTGCTTCACCCTCCTCTGTTATACTAAAATTTCTATCTCAGACTGATATGGTACTTGCGACACAAAATGTGAGCCCAGATCAGCAGAACTAATGTGTCTGGAAGCTGGTTAAAAAATGAAGAATTTCAGGTCACATCTATTAAATCAGAATATTCATATTAAAAGATCTCCAAAGATATTTGCAAATGACATCAGATGAAGGCTAGTATCCAAAATCTATAAAGAACTTACCAAACTCAACACCCAAGAAAACAAATAATCCAATGAAGAAACGGGCAGAAGACATGAACAGACATTTCTGCAAAGAAGTCATTCAGATGGCCAACAGACACATGAAAAAGTGCTCAACATCACTCAGCATTAGGGAAATACAAATTAAAACCACAGTGAGATACCACCTTACACCAGTCAGAATGGCTAAAATTAACAAGTCAGAAAACAACAGATGTTGGCGAGGATGTGGAGAAAAGGGAACCATTCTACACTGTTGGTGGGAATGTAAGCTGGTGCAGCCACTCTGGAAAACACTATGGATGTTCCTCAAAAAGTTGAAAATAGAGGGTGCCTGGCTGCTCCGTGGGTTAAGGCCTCTGCTTTTAGCTCAGGTCATGATCTCAGGATCCTGGAATCAAGGCCCGCATCGGGCTCTCTGCTCAGCAGGGAGCCTGCTTCCTCCTTTCTCTCTGACTGTCTTTCTGCCTTCTTGTGATCTCTGTCAAATAAATAAATAAAATCTTTAAAAAAATTTGAAAATAGAGCTACCCTACGACCCAGCAATTGCACTAAAGATACAAATGTAGTGATCCAAAGAGGCATGTGCACCCCAATGTTTATAGCTGCAATGTCCACAATAGCCAAACTATGGAAAGAAGCTAGATGTCCACCAACAGATGAATAGATAAAGAAGATGTGGTATATATACAGAATGGAATACTATGCAGCTATCAAAAAGAATGAAATTTTGCCATTTGCAATGATGTGGATGGAACTAGAGGGTATTATGCAGAGCAAAATAAGTCAGTCAGAGAAAGACAACTATCATATGATCTCTCTGATATGAGGAATTTGAGAGGCAGGACAGGGGATTGGGTGGAGTTGGGATGGTAAAATGAAATAAGATGGAACCAGGAGGGAAACAAACCATAAGAGACTCTTAATCTCAGTAAACAAACTGAAGGTTGCTGGGGGGTGGGGAGAGAAGGATAGGGTGGCTAGGTGATGAACATTGGGGAGGGTATGTGTTATACTGAATGTGGTGAATTGTGTAGGGCTGATGATTCACAGACCTGTACCCCTGAAGCAATTATATAATACATTATAAGTTAATAAAAATATATAAATAAAATAAATGTATTTCTATCTAAAATTTTAAAAAGATCTCCAGGTAACTTGTCTGGATATTAAAGGTTTTTTTTTTTTTTTTAGGTGGATATATTAAAGTTTTAAAAGCATTTATAATGAGCTTCTTATTTAAAAAAATAAAATTGTAATATTTTATTTCAGATAAACAGTCATCTTTTGTAATCCTGCTTATTTTTAAACTTTTAAATAGACTGCACTTTATTTTTAATATATAAAACAACCTATGACTGACCTCTCAAGTCTTAAATAATCTTTGAATTTCAAAGAACAGAGATGATATATGAAGTTTCTATCCTAGGTGAACAACTGCTTTGGACATCTTATTAAGAAATTGATGTTAGAAACATATTTTTAACATTAATTCATTTGTTCATTCATTAATCAGCATTTTGATAAATATTTACTGAGAGTCTACAATGTGCAAGCTGTGTCCTTGAGGGCTTTACTCTAATGAAGGTATAAGTAGTGATCCATATAAATTTTCTTCAAGGCTATTGTCAGAGAGAGCTAAACTTTTGAGTGACACTATAAAAACTAATATAAATTGTGTAGCCGGCAGGAAATACATAATATTAAAATAGCAATAACAACAAGAGAAACAAAACTATTATTTCACTGTCAGTCCTTCCTAGTTTGGCCTTAGTGGGGTTTTTCATGGTTTATTTAAGAGTTAACTAAATGTAGGTGCCTTCAGTTCACAAATTAATACTCCCCAGTGTTCTTCCAATTTGACAATGTGTGAAAGAATAAAAATGTAATGGATAAAGAAACAAAATCAAAATCACTGAGAATTGAATGCCTTCTCAAAAAGCATCTGAAAGCAACTAGTCACTCTATTTTGTCTTGTACAGTCATTTGACAACACTTTCTAGAAACGCTAACAATAGAGTAAGTAGAACCTTATTTTCACATAAAGATGTATTTATTTGTCCTAAAACAGCATATTCTATTATTTGCTTCACATTGCATGTGAGAGTATGTTTGTGCGAGAGAGTGTGTGTGTGTGTGTGTGTGTGTGTGTGTGTGTGATTGTGAAAGAACATTTACAACACAGGGAGAATGAGCAATCTTTAAAAAGAGGAGAGGAACATATACATGTTTTAAAAAGCTACTTTATCAGGGTATAGGAATTTTATATAGATTACCTCATTTTATCTTCACAATGAACCTATGAGATAAAGAATACGACCAACCTTGTTTCAGATGAGGAAACTGAGGCTCAGGAAGGTAAAACAATTCAGCAAAAGTCATATAGAAAGTAAATGTTAATCCGGGATTTGAATTCCATATTTGTCATAGTCTCAGTCTTCTTTCCCAGGAGAAGGATGGGCTGCATTACTCCTTCTCATATGAGATACAACTCCTCATTTTTTTACATTGAAGGACACTGAGTTTCACGCAGATGGCTCTATGATTAGCAGTAAATTAGCTCTTAATTGGAAAGTAAAAAAGATGGTCTGTGAAATCCCATGTAGTAAAATCACTTAATACTAGTCACATTGCTTTCTGGCAAGAGTTAATGAATTAATTATATTTGCATAAGCAAAACAATGAAGCAGAAAGTAGTTCCTCAAACTTAAAAAAAAAAAAAAGACAGCTTTTCAAATATATTACCGAAACAGAATCTGCAATGAGAAGATGATCTTGAATACTCCTAAATCAGCAAGTTAAAGTTAAAAGATTTGTTTTAGGGGTGCCTGGGTAGCTCAGTTGGTTAAACGACTGCCTTTGGCTGAGGTCATGATCCTGGAGACCCGAGATCGAGCCCAGCATGGGCTCCCTGCTCAGTGGGAAGTCTGCTTCTCCCTCTCTCAGTCCCCCTTCTTGTGTTCCCTCTTTAGCTGTGTTTCTCTCTGTCAAATAAATTAATAAAATCTTTAAAAAAGAAAAGATCTGTTTTAATGTGCTGTTATCTCAATCTTACATCTACTTTCACCTGTGTAAGCTGAGAACGAAATCTCAAATTAAAAAGAAACAAAATGGTGACGCTATTTAAGGATTAAAAATTTCATCTAGTCAAACATATTTATGAGTAGGAAAATGGACATGGTTTATATTTAGAAAGTTACACGGAAGATCCCTGCTAGTAGTAGCAAAAAAAAAAAAAAAAAAAAAGGTTTGAGAATAAGCATTCTATAGAAAGGGTAGATAAATAATCATTATAGTCTGTTAATTAAATAGCCACTTACAGGCTTCCCTGAAATAAGACAATTAATGTGACTAGAATTCAGTATACCAGTGCCTAATATTTTTTTTTGGTATGGTCACTTGTTTTGACTGAGAGAGGGCAAATTGGATTATTGAGAAGGATTTAACCAAACACAAAGGGATGGTAGAACTATATCTCTGTGAGTTCCCTTTCTGCAGGAGGCCCTCATAATGTATTTACCACAGCTGAGTGAGCTCACTTGAGAGCCATTTATGATGTGTAATGCTCTGTATCCTTTGTTGGAACGTTGGATGACAGGTTAATTGAACAATGGCAGGGCAAGTGATCAGGGTCATGCAAGACGACTAGCATATTTGACAGCTAAAGACAGTACTTCATTACTAAAAAAGTTTTATATGCAAGTACAATTTCCTACAGTTTTTCTTAGAAATTTCATAGGTTTTTCTTAGAAAAGTATTCATCATCTCTTCCGAGGCATCTGGAGATTTATTACATAAGAATTTCAATAGAAAAATTTTGAATAAATACTGAAAAACGATATACTTGATTATTCTGTATCACTATCTCAAAGCCCTCTATGGTGTTATCAGTTGTATTAAAGCTGAAAGATTAACCCAGGCATGGGGTTCTTTTCTATGAAAAAGAAATCACTTCATCTTTTTATGTTTGACCCACAATAGACATAGCCACAGAGTTTTGAAGAAATTAAAATAGAAAACTAGTCTGCATTATTACAAGATTACACAGTCAATAGTTTCCTATACAATGCAGTTTTAAAACTTTTTTCCTGCCATTTCAAACCACTGATCTCCCCAAGCCTACTTCATGATTTATTTTGAAGTTTATATTCATCCTCTCCCAGTATACTTTTTTTACTGTGAAAATTTTAATGTCAATTTTATACTCCGGATAGATTTCTTCTCTTTTCTGTTAAAATCCATTTTACTTTTTGGAAGGGTAGTGAGAATATCCAAAACCCCACTCTCTTGTAAGAAGAATGAGAACAGTGCCAAAATGGTCAATATCAACTTGTTTTGAACCCGAAATTTACCAAAGGATTGCTATAATCTGAAGGGTATCTCAAGGAAAATTACTGAATCTTGGGAAGAACAGCAAATTTTGTGGCATTTTTATTCATCCTTTTCCATTCTCTCCCCCTTGACTTGAAAACCATCAATCATTCAACCAAGCAAGCTTTGAAAATGAGTAGTCTAGCAGTGACTAGAGGATGCAGGATGAGTTTGAAGTCCCTTGAAAAGCTTCAGAGCTTTTTGAGAATTGTTATCATTTGATCTGCGTATTAGCACTCTATCAGGGCTTGTCTTTATTTGATCAAATTCAGAGACTACTCAATGAGAAAAGTCCCATACCCATGGTTTTTTAATAAAAAATCAGCAGCAATGGTTTAATATTGAAGCTGCCCAAGGAGGAAAATAGGAGCAGCTGGACAATCAAGAATTTTGGCAAAAACTTAAAAGGAACATCCATGAAATGGAATTTCCGTAGTGCCTTTGAAAATCTGTGACACATTCCTGGGGATCTAGGACATTCTCATGTGCAGGAGTGTATGCATACAGAGGAAAGTTCTGAGAAGACTGTGTCTTCTCTCACTGGCTAATCCTGAAAGTCTGCACTATCAAGAGGTAAGAGGCAAGGCAAAGTTACACATTGTTAGTATTGGAATTGTGTATCAACATACACACAAAGCCCTTAGCAAAGGATAGGAGTCTTACTGATTCAATGCATTTAAGGAAACCTTGGTTTAATCATGGGTTTACCCCAAATCTAACTGAACACAGACTTCAATGTTCACATACAACAAAGAATTCAGACTTTATAGGAAAGCAATTAAATCAACAATCAGGAACAGCAGCAATGACAACATTATGCAGGGGGAAGGGCAATTTAATTTCCAGAGTAGCTACTTTATATTATTTAAAATGTCTAGCTTTCAACAACAACAACAACAACAGAGATGAGCAAGCAACAGGAAAGTATGACCAGCACCAGGAAAAAAAAAAAAAGTTAATGGAAACTCTCCCTGTGGAAACCCAGATGCACTGTGTACTACACAAAGACTTAAGTCAGCTATTGTATTTTCAAAGAACTAAAGGAAACTAACAAATTCTAAAGGAAATTATGAGACTGCTGTCTGTCCGAACAGTAACTACCAATAAAGACACAGAAGTTATTTAAAATACCCAAATAGGGCACCTGGGTGGCTCAGTGGGTTAAAGCCTCTGCCTTCAGCTCAGGTCACGATCCCAGAGTCCTGGGATCGAGGCCCATGTCAGGCTCTCTGCTCAGCGGGGAGCCTGTTTCCTCTGCTTTCTCTGCCTGCCTCTCTGCCTACTTGTGATATCTCTCTGTCAAATAAATAAATAAAACCTTTTAAAAAAAATACCCAAATAGATATTCTGCAATTGAAAATTTAAATAACTGAAATGAAAACAAACACTTGAGGGACTTAGCATATATTTGAATGGGCAGAAGAAAGAATCAGCAAATCAGAGATAAGTCAATTGATATTATCTATTCTGAAGAACAGAAAAAAAAAAAAAAGAAACATGAACAATCTTCAGAGACCTATGGGTTACCATCAAGCTACCTCTATATGACTGCTAGGATGTGACAAAGGGGCAGAAGAGTAGTTGAAGAAACGATTGCTAGAAACTTCCCAAACTTGATGAAAAACATTAATCTATACATCCAAGAAACACAGCAGACTTTAAGTTGCATAAACTCTACAGCAAAACACATCATGGTCAAATTTCATAATGTGAAAATGGAATTATGAAGAGTGAATCTTAAAAACAGCAAGGGAAAATGGTTCATCCCACACAAGGGATCCTTAATAAGATTAACAATGGACTCACCAGAAATCATGGTGGCAGGAGGCAGTGGGGGACACAGGGGGGACACAAGGGGGACACAGGGGGGACACAGCCAAAGTACTGAAAGGAAAAGAATGTCAAGTAAGAATTCTATATGCCACAAAACAATCTATAAATATGAAGGAGAAATGAAGACATTTCCAGACAAACAAAGGCTGAGCTAGATTGTCACTAGTAGGCATGTCCTACAAGAAATAATAAAGAAATTCTCAGGTTAAAATGAAAGTGAAACTACACAGAAACTCAAATCTACACACACACCCACACTCTCACATACAGTAGAGTATCAGCAAAGCTAACTATGGTGATAAACATAAAAGACACTGAATGCATTTTTATTTGACTCTCTTCATTGCCTGATTTAAAAGGAAAATTCAAAGAGAAATAATTATTAAACAATTTTGTTGGATCTGTAATGTATCAAGATGTTATTTGTATGACAGTACTAGCAAAAGGAGGGTTGAGGATCTAGGGTTATATTGGAAAAGAGGTTTTAGGGACCCCTGGGAGGCTCAGTCATTTAAGTGTCTGCCTTTGGCTCGGGTCATGATCCCAGGGTCCCAGAATCAAGTCCCATGTCAGGGTCTTGCTCAGTGGGGAATCTGCTTTTCCCTCTCCCTCTGCTTGCCGCTCCACCGTCTTGTGTGCACTCTCTTTCTCTCTCTCTCTGATAAACAAAGTCTTAAAAAAAAAAAAAAAGAAAGGGAAAGAGTTTTTACACACTGTTGAAATTAAATTGCTATTAACGCAAACTAGATCCAGGTTAAAACATTGTCTTACTCTTCTCAGACTGCCAAATAATGTATCATAGGGTATTGGTATTGCTTCAACAGCTGGGCTGCTTAAACAACAGAAATTTATTTTCCACAGTTCTGGAGGCTGAGAAGGAAATATTAAGGTGCTGGCAGGACAGGTTTTAGTCTGAAGTCTCTCATCTTGGCTAGTAGTGGCTACCATCTCTCTGTACGCGTACATGATCATGCACACACAAAAGGAGTAAGTTCTGGTCTCTCCTGTTTTTCTTATAAGGACACTATTCCCATCATCAGAGCCCTACTCTAATGACCTAATCTAAACCTAATTACCCCCCCAGGACCTAACCTCCAAATACCATCATGTTGGGAGATAGGACTTCAACATATGAGACTGGGGGAAGATATAAATATTCAATCCACAACAAATACTAATTTAATTCAGGCAGCCAATAAAAAATGAAGGAAGAAGAAGAAATCAAATAATTGTAAAAGGAACATGAAAGAATATTAAATAGAAATATTTAATGGAAAATATTTAGCACTAAAGAAGGTAGTAACAGAAGAATGTAATAAGAATGACATAAGACATATAGAAAACAGAATACGGCAGATAGTTAATCCTACATTATAAGTATTTACAGCAAACTTAGTAAACGATCAAAGTGAAATTTGGTGGAATTCATTTAAAAGTGAACAAATTCCATGATATCTACAAAATATACACTGTAATCTCAAATACACAAATAGGTTGAAAGTACAAAGATGTAAAAAATAGATATCAATACTATGCAAACAGATCTGGGGCAGCTACAACATACTAAAAAATAGACTCTTCGACAAATACCATTTTTAGATGCAAGGCAGACCATTTCATAATGATAAAAATGATAATCCTTCAGAAATACGAAATAATTATTAACATACATACACCTACCATCAAAGTCTCATATTCAACATAATCCCTATCAATTTTCAAGTTGGCTTTTTTTTTTTTCCCAGAAATTGACTATCTGATATTAAAGTTCAGATGGACCAGGAATAGCCAAAATACTCTTGGAAAAGCAGAACAAATTAGGAAGACACTTCTCACTTTTAAAACTGACTAGAAAGTAGCAGTAATCAAGACATCATACTGGCGTAAGAACAGACACATAGATTAATTAACACTTGCTGCACCTTGATTCCAGAATCAGGTCATTTTAGGGCTTTTATGGTCTTTAGACATACTGTTTTCACAGGCAGTATGTTTTAGTTAGAAAAACACAAAATTTTTAATTGAGGAACCAAGGTTCTGAACACTGCTGACTATTAAGTAGAAAGTACTTAACAGACGGCAACACTGACAATATCTAGAAGGGACTGCAAGAAGAGGCTTAAAACCAAACACATCAAACACGTAGGAATACACAGCTATTAACTGTAGGGGAAAAAGCCTTGCACCCCTTTTCAAAGGTTTCTGGGGAATATTAGCCTACTGCATTGCTATAGAGCTGCTTAGTTGAATAACAGTTTCTGGAAAAACTACCTAGATTATGTTTATAATCCATTCACTCACGAAGAAGAGATGAGATAGTGTTTATTTCACAAATATTTGCATTAAAATGATTAAACAATTTAAAGCACTGGACCCCATGGGTAAGTTCACTTATCTAGAAACTTGTGAGCCTCCTCCCTGAGGCCAGGAAAAATTTAAGATTGCTTTATAGGTGTCATGTGAAATTTTAAAGTATCCAGACTGCCACACCAAATGCAGCACTCTAGATGGGGAATAAGTAGGAAAATTAATTAGGTATAATTAAGATAATATTTTGAGGGGCACCTGGGTTGCTCAGTTGGTTAAGCGACTGCCTTCAGCTGAGGTCATAATCCTGGAGATCCGGGATCGAGTCCCACATCGGGCTCCCTGCTCGGCGGGAAGCCTGCTTCTCCCTCTCTCACTCCCCCTGCTGTGTTCCCTCTCTCGCTGTGTTTCTCTCTGTCAAATAAATAAAATCTTAAAAAAAAAAAAAGATAATATTTTGAAACTATTGAATAAATAAGTACACTTTTTATTCTTCTTCCTTTTGAATCACTTTTGGAAATCATACTAAGAATAAAGCCCTAGGAAAAAGGAAAGGATGAATGGCACTTGGCAAGAATTTACTGGCTGAGAAATGGAAGGAAAGAGAAGACAGGCAAGTGTTCTGTAACATGGGCACCATATTCTCTTTTCAAGAGATGATACTTGACTGGGAAAGGGATGCTAGATTGGTCTTGGAAATCAAAAGTGGAGTGTTTGGTTTCACACACCCCATGGGAATCTCTGTGGAGACAATTCAACAATGTTACGCAGGGACATGCCATCACAACAAGAAAAGGAGAGCGTCCCACAGAGCGAAGACAGGATGGTGCTGTGGTGAGGAGACACACAGAGAGAGAATCTGAGTTTCTACTCTTAAGTTTCCTCTTGTCTGAATTTGAATAATAGGAAACCAGAATTTTCCATCTGCCCCATAGGGTACCTGAACTGTAGCTTTTGACACTGAATGGGAACTCACCCTCCAGTGTTATCTCTAAATGGGTGTGTAGGCTTGTGTACGGGATCAGGGAGCTTGGAGAAGGATTCTGTGGCCTATGGCTTTAAGACAGACAACTAGACATCAATTTGAGGCTACAGGCTACAGCCTTCAGTGGGCTCTCCAGCACTTCTTCTACTGTAGAAGACTACAGTAGTCAAAAGTGACCGAGGAGGATCTCCTGGCACTGAAAGACCCGGAGAAGATGGTTTACAACCTAAGAAGCAAGACTAGTGCAGTTATCAAAAATATGACAGCATTCTTTTCTTTGCATTTCTGAATTTAAGCTTCAAATTTACAACTTCACTATACATGGATTCGTAGCATACAGAAAAAATATATATATATGCACACACACAGAGATATACATACATATATGTAACACCAAAGTTGTTCTTAAACATTTAAAATTCATGATGTATAGCTGATTACTGAGTCCTTGGAACTTCAGTTACTTCAATCCAGAGAGCCCTGCTTATCAGCTCTTTGCCTTCACCTTGGCCCTGCAGGGCTATATATAACATCACAATTATTTCACTGTCCTGCAGACATCTGGTTGTTGACATAACCACACAGTGGTTCATTAACTGGGCCAGGCCTTTAAGGACTGATGCTGAAAACTGCTGTTTAAGACACTGCCCATTATGTAACTCTATTCCTGATTTAAAGCACCACATGAGAAAACTCTCCTATAAATTAGTTAAAACAGAACAAAACAAAACAAAGCAACATTACTCTCCAAAAATGGACATGTGTTTTGTTCTAAAAATAGTGAAATTTTGGGCACCTGGGTGGCTCAGTGGGTTAAAGCCTCTGCCTTCAGCTCAGGTCATGATATCAGGGTCCTGGGATCGAGGCCCGCGTCGGGCTCTCTGCTCAGTGGGGAGCCTTCTTCCTCCTCTCTCTCTGCCTGCCTCTCTGCCTACTTATGATCTCTCTTTCTTTCAAATAAATAAAATCTTTAAAAAAATTTTTAAAAATTAAAAAAATAAAAATAGTGAAATTTTTAAGTTTTTTATCATTAGTATCTAAGAAAGTTAGGGGTAAATTTAATATTTACTTTAGGTTTCTGGAAAATGATTTATTGCCTTACTCACTATAATTATTAGTCTCCATGTCTTACTCCTTTTACATATACAATCTATAGCTAAGTCTTGACACTTAAACCTATACCCCCGCTCACTCCTGTTTCCACATCTGAACGTTCTCCTATCTCTATCTCTCATTTATATCTGCTCCTGTTATTACTGATTTACTATTTCCGTATCTATGTCTAGGCCTATATTATCTTTGTACCTTTGTTTTGAGATTAAAATGGTTTGGCTACATTTTGACTTCAATCTAAGAAGTAATGTGGTAGTAACAACTGGCATATATTAAAACAACATAATGTTCTACCCACAGGTTTACCTACAGTTTTGCAAGACGATGGATTTTATAATTTTTATATCAATTCTAAGTCCAAATTTCCTTTTGCAAAATTGCTTATGTTTTATCTGGCTTACATACAAAACTTGGAAAAGCCGTTGGAAATGCCTTATGAAATTAAAGATCGTTAGGACCTAGCAAATGCAGCATATGTTGAAGCCTTGGAACAAATGTGAAGTAGGGAATAGCCAGTTTCCCGAGATGGGGATATTTCTCTTCTCTCTGATGTATGTGCGTGATTTCTACACCAGTGGTCACATGTATACATTTGAACAGTGATCATTTTTTTTTAATTTTTTTCTTCCTTCTATGTTTTCTTTAGATTTATTAACTCCAAACAGCACAATTGAAAGTTGCATTATCAGAGGACATTTAATGAACAAGTCTACTGTATTTAATTAATTTGGGTGCATTATAAGCATTTTTGTCTTTGAGGAACACATTACTGAGCTAAAGAATAGGGAGCATGCACACCATTTTTAATCAGATCCTTGGTGAGTAATTTGAAAATAATAACCTTTGCATTAACAAAGGGAATTATAATTACAACTAAAACCAGAAGTGAACCCTTCTTGTTTTCCATTTTATAGAATTTTGGAACACACATGTGTTAAGGATTCAATTAATTTACTGTCACTGAATTTGACTTAGAAGTTCAGTTAGTTTTGCACATTTTAAAATGTTGGTAAGTCACATGAATTAATAGTAATGGCCACAAAACTTGTAATTTTTATTTTGTTTATACATCTGGAGATAAAATTAGCTACAGTAACATGCACAGATCTTATATTTACAATTCAATTATTTTTAACAAATGTTTCCCTACAATATGGAATAGCCCCGCCCTTTAGAGATAGCCCCATTTCCCTTTCCAATAATTCACTACAATCTTCCCCCTCTGCCATAGCTATAGGGACCTACCTTTCTTATTGGTTTCATCACGGATTGGTTTTTTGAACTTCACGTAAATGAAATCATGCAGTATGCACTCACTTGTGGTCAGCTTCTTTTATTCCAGCATAGTGTCTACGAGATCCACCCAGCTGAGCAATCAGGTATCAGCGATGAATTAGGACAATGAGCCAAATTGAAAGTAAAAAACAAACATTTTTCATGTACTGTGACCATGAAAACAAGAGGCAAACACCAGTCTCAACTTCCTAATATTTCATTTTCCATTTTCTATCGCCATGGAACCCTGAATGACAGTTCTCTGCCTCTTTATGGATCATGGTCCAAGGGGAAGGAAAAAGGGAAGCACTAGGAGTAAAAAGGCAGAGTCCTAATGGGAAAGAACACCTCAGCCAAGGCCCCCATAATGAAGTCTCTGAATGGAGGCACCTGGGCCAGGAACGCAGCTACACTGGGCTCAGCTGGCCCAGAGATAACCTGAGTCCTTACCTGCAACTCCTTCCAGAAAACTGCAGTGTACTGGTTATACACCAAGTCTGGTGTGGGGAGGGCTATCCCCCTCAGGAGGCCTGCAAAGCCAAGCAAAGCCTTATAATTTCCAGTAGTCTGGCCTGAAAGATCACAGGCAGGATTTTGGCCTGACGCCCGATCCCCTACACTCATGTTGTTGCCCATATCAGGATCTTATTCCTTTATATTACTGAGTAATGGCCCAGCGTAGAAGTATACCTCAATTTTGTTTATCTGTTTTCTTGTTGGAAGGCACTGGTAGTTGTCTCTGTTTGGGACAATTATGAATAAAGGTATTGAACTTCCTCGTACAAGTCTTTAGATAAATGTGTAAAGGTGGAATTGTTGGGCTATGGGGTATGTATATGTTTGACTTTATAAGAACGACTTTATAAAAAATTGCCAAATGCTTTTTCAAGTGGCTACATCACTTTGCACACCCAAAACCTACCTATGAGAGTTTCAGCTGCCAAGTTAGTGTTTAGCGACATTGATTGTTTTCAGCCTTTTAAATTTTAGCCATTTTTCGTCAAGTGTATATTGGCATCTCAACATGGTTTTAATTTGCTCTCCCCAGACAATGAATGATGTTGAAAACTTTCCTTTTTTTTTTCATGTGCTAATGGCTGTTTTTATATTTGATTTATGAAGTATCTGTTCAAGTCTTTTTCTTTCCTCTGTTTTTTGTTCAGGAGCTCTTCTTTTCAATGCTGAGTCTAATTTGTTCCTCCCTTTCCCTATGAGTTTATAGTTTCTAGATGAAATTATCTTGCAACATTTTAGCCATCCAGATTCTGAATTTTAGCTCCCTGAAAACGCATAAGCAATCCTGAAATTCCATGTCAGCATGGAAATTTGAACTTCCAAGGATTCACCTATAAGCTCCTCTCCCTTCTCATTTATGCTCCAATGGAAACCGTCATCACCTCTGACCTATGCCCTTGTTGTGGCCCCCCAACAGGTCCTGCTACCTTGTCTCTTGCTCCCCACTGTTCATCTTTCTCATCTATACTGGAGTAATTTATTATAATATAAATCTCACCATGCAATTCCCTTTCTCACAATCCTGCCACTGTACTCCTTGGAAACAGTCCTAAAGTTCTCCAACCACTCTTCATCTCATTCCCAACATCCCACTGGTATCAACCAGTTAAAATGCCACTATTTCTCTACTGTGCTCATTTCTAGTCTATAGAAAGCTACTTATCCATTGAGTCAACATATATTTATATCATGCATATTGTGTAAGACCTAGTTTTCAGAACTTGGAATACATTAGTGAATAAAAGAGAAAAAAATCCCTAACGAGGCTACTTTGCCTGTGATGCTATTTGTCATCTTCACTTGACTAACTCTTATTTAACCTCGTGGGCTTATTTCAAGTTCCAGGACTAATTTTCTCCAAGAAGTCTCCTTTGATCAATTTTTTTCCCCTAGTCATGCTTCAAACCAGCATATAGTAAATGTCTTCCTATGTTCATTACTCTTTCATTATACTTACCTTGGTTTATTTAAATTATACGTGTAACTATGTTTTCACTAAGGTATAAATTCCTTGAGGGCTAAAACCATGCTTCATATATCCCTGTAACCAGCCCATCTAACACAATTGTCACCTAATAAATATATATACCTCATGGGAAATGTCCACAGAAAAGAGATGAGCCCAGAAAATAAATGAACCTGAATTATTGGGGAACCACTTCTCACACCTGTGAATGATAGGAGCTGACTGTCAAAGGGCCATTCACCTGGCTGCGTTCTCCTACATTTTCAGTGAGAGAATAGTGGCCCAGTAGTGACTCTAGGCCACAGCTCTCTGACCATTTAATTCCCCCCACTATTCCTCTATCCCCTACAAAGTCCCAATCATCACTGGTCTACCCTTAAAACTGGATTTCAGGGGTGCCCGGGTGGCTCAGCTGCTTAAGTGACTGCCTTTGGCTCAGGTCATGATCCTGGAGACTTGGGATCAAGTCCCACATCAGGTTCCCTGCTCAGCAGGAAGCCTGATTCTCCCTCTCTCACTCCCCTTGCTCTCCCCCTGCTTGTGTTCCCTCTCTGGCTGTGTTTCCCTCTGTCAAATAAATAAAATCTTAAAAAAAAAAAACAAAAAAAAACAAACTGGATTTCAGAATTCAGGAAACTTAAGTCTTTTTTAACTTTAGAATATACCAGTTCCAAAGAAAAAAAAAGTTATGAGAGTCCGTTTTGCATGAAGCAAAAGGGTTCGAAAAGTTAGAGAAAACTAAGATTATAGTGACTCAAATTCAAATTCAATGAAGAGTGTCAGATATAATGTACATGCAAGAATATGATATGTTTAAGGAAAATACCAAATAGGATTTGAAGCACGCCTAACCTCCCTCACTCTGAAACCCCACCGTTTGATATTCCTGTCTCTTTGTCCTGCTTCTGACTTGCATCTATTCTTTCTCTTATACACTGGGGACTTACCACTCATGTATTAGGCCTGTAAGTGGCCTCTGTCAAAAAAACAAAACAAAACAAGCAAAACAAAGCAAAACCAAAAAAACCCTCCTAGGATACTTTCTCTGATTCTGTCCCCTGCTAAAAGTTATTTATGGTAACTTCCTAGACATTATCAAAGTTTATTTTCACATTTTCCTTATGGCATTATTTTCTTTCTATTGTGATTTAAACTATTCTGTGCTTTTGTAGACTCCCTAGTAAGTTGTCTGAGGAGTAAGGTGTGCCTGAACTCCACAGACTTTTATAGCATAGGATCCCAATAAATGTTATAAATTAGTTGACCATGAACTACAACATAGGCATTTTTCTATGAAGTTAGGACTAAATTGGATCTTTTCATAACATAAGTATTATATATAGAATGGCTCTTCAGGATGACTAATAGGTTAATTATTTTGGTAGAAAACCAACTTATAATATTGTGGTACAAAGACAGTTGAGCAAAGCAAGATCCCAGTCACTCATTTTCTGTTTTAATTCAATAAATATTTATGAAGAGCTTACTGTGTTCTACACTGTAGATCTTTGGCTATGGTGGCTACAGACGACGTTGTGGCCTCCAAAAATGTGTGTGTTGAAGCCTCAACCCTCAATGTGACCATTTAGAGTAAGGAAGCACTTAAGGTCAGAAGGGTGGCAGCCTGGTCCAACAGAATTAATATCCACATAAGAGGAGACACCAGAGAGTTCTATCTCCCTCTTTATTCTATGAGGACACAGAAAGCAGGTAGCTATTCTACCAGGAAGAGACCTCTCACTGGGAATGGAATCAGCTGGCACCATGCTCTCGAGTTTCCCAACTTCCAGAACTATGAGAAGATAAATTTCTGTTGTTTAAGCCACACAATCTATAGATTTATGTTATAGCAGTGTGAGCAGACAAAGTAAGACAAGTAAGCAGTCAGCAAGATGAGGTCTGATCTATATTCTATCTAGTTTGAGATAGAATAGTTTGAGAGACCAGACTGAATTTTATTAAAATAAATGACACATGAGTGCTAAGTCCCCAGTGTATAATTTCATAATAAAAACAAAGAAAAGGAACAGGAAGTCCACTAGAAAAAAATATATTAAAAGTTTATAGACTTCTAAGGTGCCTGGGTGGCTCAGTGGATTAAGCCCCTGCCTTTGGCTCAGGTCATTATCTCAGGGTCCTGGGATCGAGGCCCGCATCAGACTCTCTGCTCAGGAGAGAGCCTGCTTCCTCCCCTCTCTCTGCCTGCCTCTCTGCCTACTGTGATCTCTCTCTCCGTTGAATAAATAAATAAAATCTTTAAAAAAAAAAGTTTATAGATTTCTAAGAAAAATAAGTCAAAGTAGCTAACTAATTTCCATGTGGAGAAGGAAGGAGAAATAAAATATACATATCACAGCAGTTTCTTGAAGGAGGCATGAATAAAGAGGAGTTTGGGGGGGGATGCCTGGGTGGCTTACTCAACTAAGCATCTGCCTTTGGCTCAGGTTATGATCTCAGGGTCTTGGGACTGAGACCAGCACCAGGCTCCCTACTTAGTGGGGAATCCGCTTACCCTGCTCCCTCTGCCCCTCCCCACTGCTCATTTTCTCTCACTCTCTCAAATAAGTAAGTAAAAACCTTAAAAAAAAAAAAAAAGAGGAGACTTGTATTTTGAGAGGTCTGGGAACCACTGTCTGCTGTGAGAAGATGAAACTGCAGGACAGAACTAAAGCACTTTCTGGTTGAGTGATAAGTCAGGGACAAATACGAAGGGACCATAAGAGGCCTATGCTTAGGACACATAAGTGACTTGCCTTGGAGCCCTGTGCTCCCCAAAAATGGTTTCTCCAAAGGGTGAAGGGAAAAAAGAAATCTGGGAAGGCTGCCCTAGGATGGATGAGATAGTCCAGGTAAGGGAAGCAATCAATTCCTGTCTCTGGAAGAACCAAGATCTAAATTCTCTACATTCAAGATCAATAGAAGAGACTATAGAGAAAGTGATGTTCAGATAGTAGGCAATGTGTGGGAATTGACATGATTCTAGCAGAAGTATTGCTCAGAGAGTGAGGCAACTTTATACAATCTTAAAAGATAAAAACGGTTGACCTACTATTATCCCAAACCTTTATCCTATACCCAGGATATGTCCTAGAGAAGTAAGTTTTCAATTATTTCAAGAACATTAATGAATTGTCAGAGTCTCCATAGTAGACGCTGTTTTTGAGTATTTGGTGGGATACCGAGTTCAGAGGACAGATGGGTAGATGAGAGAACACATGAGTAATTTGTAATTCTAGTAATTATTAAGTATTTTTGGAAACACTACCAGTATGTGTTATCATAAAAATAGAAATAACTAACATTTGTTGCATGTTTACCACGAGTCAGATCCCACGTGCTACATAAATTACCTCAAGTGACTCATTCCTTTGGAGTTCTCATGTGATTATTGCCTTTCCCGTATCTGCTATACTAATAACCTAGAATGCTTAGTGAATAAGTTACAAATATTTTCACCACTAGGAAATTCACTCACGTAAGGACTTGCACTTTGTTATTGGCTCTCTAGTTTTCAATAGTTTTACCATTTACTTAAATAAAGGCATAAAGAGTACATCACCAGATTCTTAACTGATGTAATTCTGACTTAAAGAGGTAAAACTATAATTAACAGGTGGTCTCTAAGACAATCTACCTAGCTCATGATGATGAGTTCAAATCAATATGGATACAATGAAGTACATTTTCATTATAATTTATTTTATCATCCTTCTTACTTAGAGGGAAAATGCCTAATTATTTCACAAATTTTTTTAACTTACCACATACAATAAGATGCTAATTTGGCAACTGTAATTGAGGTGCCTGAAGAGCACAGTATGCTATTTATGAAACTCTAAACTGAGATGTCAAAGACGAATATTTCAAAAGAAAAAAAAAATCTGGTTACACAATTCTTAATCCCTCACCTATATCCAGGCTCTTAAAGAATCATGTTGTTGGTGATTAATAAAGATTTGAAAGCTATATTTTGGAGAAAACTGTTGATAACTGTGAGTCTAGCCATTCCCAAGTATAAAGGGTAATTAATTGAAGGCTGACACTTACCCTAAGGTTGGTGAGGCTGGCTTCAACAGAAGTGTGTGGACAGCTTGGTATGAGTTTCATTAAATTGGAGTAATATGGTGGGTACTGTTGGACTCCTGCAGGTAAACCTAGAAGGAGGGGGGTGCGTGTGATGGTGAGCTCTTCCAAACATGGAAGCAAATAAAAGGGAACTGACTTGGGCTCAGCCTTTATTTTCCAGAGGTTTTTCTGGACAAAGAATATGAATGTTTCCCAGAGACCAGCTATTGGCCATGTTGCTAAGTGGAGTGGTCTACATTATCTTAGATCATGTCCAAGAAGAATACACAACAGATCACCAGGAACTGAATGTCTGAAGGGCCCATATGTGATAAGTTGTTGCTGATAACCTGCCACAAGTCCTTGAAACCACACCTTTGGGTGGTCCCTTCTCATGCTGACTCTGTGTTTTATCACAATTTATTTTTGTCAATGGGATATAAGCAAACATGCCATAGCAACAATTTGAAAAGTTCTTGTGCATCAAAGATTGCCC
Source organism: Spilogale gracilis (assembly GCA_004023965.1). Taxonomy (NCBI): domain Eukaryota; kingdom Metazoa; phylum Chordata; class Mammalia; order Carnivora; family Mephitidae; genus Spilogale; species Spilogale gracilis. The sequence goes on along the minus strand of PITA01007003.1, from coordinate 72,529 downwards.
TCTCTTTTACTGTTCTTTGTACCCTGCCACGTGAAGAGGATATAATACAATAAAGAGCTAACAATAAAACCACCCCACAAACATTGGACTCAGGCTTTCTGAGACCATCTAGCTCCAAGTTAGCTATCTTTTGACATATACGTCAACTCAATCAAGATAAAACCAGACTGCACCAATCAGCAGAAATACACAGCTGACCAAACGGACTGCTGAGAAGTAACAGAGAATGCTATTTAGAACTAAGTGTTTTGAGAGTTTGCTCACGGAAAAGGTTAACTGACCCTCCATAAAAGCTTCCTTTGGGAGAAAAGACGTTTTAGATATTAGCCAAGTCTAAAAAACTTAGTGTGAAGCTTATGGCAATAGTAGTTAAGTAAGAACTTTGCTACTCTTCTTTCTCTCTCTTCACTCAGTACTTTTAAGTCCAGAATGTTCAGAAATACCAAAGGCAAGCTGAGTGAAAAGTGGAGAGAAAAGGGGCAACGCCTGGTACTCTGATGTAGGTAGGATTTTTTTCATTATTTAAATAACTACAAGAATTATTCCCCCTCTCTATATTTGAAACCTGTTGTAATTATATGAAATCTAAAAATCTGGATATCTCTAAAAAATACAATCACTATGTGTTCACCTGTGATTAGGTTATAACTTGTCATTTTCACTGTTAAAGCAAATTCTTAAACCAGATGTGTTTTGAATGAATTTTTAATTCACAATGGAAGTTACTCACAGCTAAAATGAAATGTGTTTTGCATTAGCTGCTGTTTGTTCTCATAGATTTATAAATACAAAGATGAAAAGGACAAAAAAATACTTTGCATTTGGTATAACCTTAAGAATCAATCCTAAGAGTTAAACGTCAAATTGTTGAGTTACTCGCTCATATTATCTCCCAACTATTCCACATTCTTCTAACTGATTCAATGTTGTAACGATAAACGCCTTAGGTTACATAGAACATAGAACATGACACAACATAATGCAATTTCATAAAAGATCTTCTGTAATTGCTTATCACACATGGCTGTGCATGACAGATAGGGTCAATAAAGATATAAGTGAAAAAAATAGGCCACCTTATTGTTGAAATGATTTTGTGAATGCTCTTGAAATACTTTTAGATATACTTTTTACCAAATGTAAGCAGTGAGAATGATTACATTTCTTAGATGGCCCTGCTTATGCACTGGAAATGATGGATAAGTGATAAAGAGGCTTAATTTACAAATAATTAGGATGAATAGTGGGCATTCTAAGAAGGCAAACAACTGATTCAAAGTAAAAGCTGGTACCTAAGGAATAAAAAATTAATTAATTTTCTATAGATGTGTCATCATATTATAAAAGCAAATTATCAAACTTGAACCTGCTATTAACATAAGCCACAACCAAACCTTAGGCATGAGAAGGATCCTAATCTTTCTAAATGCAAACAGGTGCACAGGTAACTTACCATCACTCAGCCAGAACTAAAATTTAATGGGAAAGTTTAAATGGGAAAAGGTAAATCCATTTACATTGATTTAAAAAGGTAAAATGTGAAGCTGTTCACTTATCAACTAAAATTTTTCTGAAAGATAAACAATTCCACAAAAAATATGCCATGCTTTGTCGATGTTTCACTATTAGTGTTTTTATTACCTTGTCTTCTGAGGATTCTCTATTCTGCAGATATCATGTGAAGCATTTTAATAATCATCTAATTAACTCTCCTAAATTGACAAATTATGAGAAGTCAAGAGATTCACATAAAACCGATGAGATGATGAGTTTATGACATGGTTAATATACAACCAAGAATTTTGTTCTTATCCTAGAATTTTCGAATGTTTCCTAATGGTAAGAAGGTTGGAGGGGATGCCTGCAAGGGGTATAGGTATATGATCTGCATAATACTTCCATGAACATGAATCTTTCATTTCTATTTATAGTAAAAATGTTAAAATTTTACATTCTAATCAGTAATATTTGTTTTTAAATAAAATTTGCGTTATAAATCCCCTTAAAAATACTCACACAAACATGAAATACTTTTTACCTATTTCATTAAGTGGCATTTCAATCAAGCTATCAAGATCAAAATGCTCACTCAAAACTGAAAAGAGTTGATATTGAATTTTTTTTATTTTTAGCAACTTTGCTGAAGTACCACTGACATATAATATTGTGCAAGTTTTAGACATAGAGTATGATGATTTGACACATGTACACATTAAATGAACTGCTTATCCCAGTATGGTGAGATAACACATTCCTTAAATCAGTTACCTTTGTGTACGTGTTTGTAGTGAGAACACTTAAATTCTACTCACTTAGCAACATTATACAATATTGTTAACTATCATTCACAAGTATTCACAGTCACATGAAATGCTGTACATTAGATTTCCAGAATTTATATATCTTATAATAGGAAGTTTGTACATTTTGACCACCTCTTTCCTTTTTCCATACCCTTACACCACTGGAAATTGGCCTTTTATACTGTGCTTCTATGATTCTTTTTAATTCCACATATAAGTGATATCATACATTATTTGTCTTTCTTTGTCTAATCTATTTCTCTCAGCATGATGCCCTCAAGTTTCTTTCATGTTGTCACAAATGTCAGAATTTTTTCTTTTTATGACTCAATAATATCCACTTGTGTTGTGCAAATATATACATTCATGTATGTGTATATGTGTGTGTATCGTATTTTCTTTATTCATTCGATCATCTAGGGACACTTAGGTTGCTTCTGTAACTTTGTCATTGTAAATAATGCTACAGTAAACATAAAAGTGCAGATATCTCTTTGCGGTGACATAGATGGAGCTACAGTATTATGCTAAAAAAAGTCAGAAAAGACAAATACCAAATGATTTCACTTATATGTGTAATTTAAAAAACAGAACAAATGAGCAAAGGGAAAAGGAAAGAGAGAGAGGGAAGCAAACCAAGAAACAGACTCTTAACTATAGAGAGCAAATTGATAGGTAACAGAGGTGAGTGGGTGGCGGGATGGGAAAACAGGTAATGGGGATTAAGAGTGCACTTGCTGTGATGAGCACTGGGTGATGTATGGAAATGTTGAATCATTATATCGCACAACTGAAATATACTTATATTAACTAACTGGATTTTTGAAAAAATATCTACAATGTCCACTCATGTTCTCATCTTTTTTTTTTTTTTTAAGGTTTTCTTTATTTGTCAGAGAGAGAGAGAAGCAGGCAAAGGGAGAAGAAGGCTCTCCACTGAGCAAGGAGCCCGATGCGTAACTTGATCCCAGGACCCTGGGATCATGACCTGAACCAAAGGCAGATGGTTAACTGACTGAGGCACCCAGGTGTCCCATTAACTAACTGGAATTTAAATAAAAACTTTTTTTTAAAAAGTACAGATATCTCTTCGATAGTCCTGTTTTCATTTCCTTCAGATAATTATCCAGAAATGGGACTGCTAGATATAACAGTTCTCTTTTTAATTTTAGTGAAACTTCCATAGTGTTATCCACGGTGACTGTACTTAAATTTACAGTCCCAAAAACAGTACACAAGGGTTTCCTTTTTTCCGTATCCTCACCTTGTTATCTCGTTTTTGCTCTTGTTTTGATAACAGCCATTCTAATGGATGGGAGGTGGTGTCTATTGTGATTTCCGTTTGCATTTCCCTGATGATTACTTATGTTGAACACATTTTCATGTATCTGTTAGCTGTTTATCTTCTTTGGAAAAAATGCCTGCTAAGGTATTTGTCCACTTTTAAGTTGAATTATTTGTTTTTTGTTTGTTTTGCTACTGAGTTGCATGAGGTGTTTTTAAATATGGTCTGTACATTAATCCCTTCTCAGATGTGTGGTTTGCAAATATTTTCTACCATTCAGTAAGTCGCCTTTTCTTTTTGTTGATCATCCTCTTGCTCTGCAGAACTTTTTTACTTTGATGTAATCCTTCTTGTTTATTTTTGCTTTTTTTCTTGATATTTTGGGTGCCATATCTTCTTCTAGGAGTTTTAAGACTTCAGGTGTTACATTTAAGACTTTTATCAGTTTCAAGCTACATTTAATTTCATTCTTTGGATATGAATATACCCTGTTTTTTCAACACCATTTATTAAGGAGATGATCTTCTCAATGAGTATTCTTGGAACCCCTGTCAAATATGAACTGACTGAACAAACTGAGGGTCTTGGAGGGGAGGGGTGGGGGGATGGGAGACCCTGGTGGTGGGTACTGAGGGCACGTATTGCATGGAGCACTGGGTGTGGGGCATAAACACTGAATCTTAGAACACTGAAAAAATAAAATATATAAAAAAAGAAAGATAAAAAATATGAACTGTCTATGTATAAATTTATTTCTGGGCTTTCAGTTCTGTTCTACTGGTCTATGTGTCCATATTTTGTGCCAGTAGTATACTGTTTTAATTATAATAGTTTTGTAATACAGCCTGAAATCAGGGAGTGTGAGGACTCCAGCTAAGTGGCAAAGAATCTGTACTGAGAAAACTAGAGTACTCATGAAAGAAATTGAAGAAGACACAGAGAAATGGAAAAACGTTCCATGCTCATGGATCAGAAGAACAAATATTGTGAAAATGTCTATGCTACCTAAAGCAATCTACACATTTAATGCAATCCCTATCAAAATACCATCAACTTTTTCCAAAGAGATGGAAAAAATAATCCTAAAATTTATATGGAACCAGAAAGACTCCAAAGAGCCAGAGGAATGTTGAAAAAGAAAACCAAAGTTGGCAGCATCACAATTGCAGACTTCAAACCCTTCTACAAAGCTGTAATCATAAAGACAGTATGGCATTGGCACAAAAACAGACACATGATCAATGGAACTGAATAGAGCCCAGATATGGACCCTCAACTCTATGGTCAACTAATCTTCAACAAAGCAGGAAAGAATGTCTAATGGAAAAGACTCTCCTCAACAAATGGTGTTGGGAAAATTGGACAGCCACATGCAGAAGAATGAAACTGGACCATTTCCTTATATCACATAAACAAATAGAGTCAAAATGGATGAAAAACCTCAATGTGAGACAGGAATCCATCAAAATCCTTGAGGAGAACAGGCATAAACCTCTTCCACCTCATCTGCAGAAACTTCTTCCTAGAAACATCACCAAAGGCAAGGGAAGCAAGGGCAAAAATGAACTGTTGGGACTTCATCAAGATAGAAAGCTTTTACACAGCAATGGAAAACAGTCAACAAAACCAAAAGACAACAGACAGAATGGGAGAAGATATTTGCAAATGACATATCCGATAAAAGGCTAGTATCCAAAATTTATAAAGAACTTATCAAATTCAACACCCAAAAACCAAATAATCCAATTAAGAAATGGGCAGAAGACAGGAACAGAAATTTCTGCAAAGAAGACATCCAGATGGCCAACAGACACATGAAAAACGTACTCAATATCACTTGGCATCGGGGATATACAAGTCAAAAATCCACAGTGAGATACCACCTCACACAGGTCAGAATGGCTAAAATTAACAAGTCAGGAAACGACAGATGTTGGTGAGGATGTGGAGAAAGGGGAGCCCTCCTACACTGATGGTGGGAATGGAGGCTGGTGCAGCCACTCTGGAAAACACTATAGAGGTTCCTCAAAAAGTTGAAAATAGAGCTACCTATGACCCAGCAATTGCACTACTGGACATTTATACTAAAGACACAAATGGAGTGATCCGAAGGGGCATGTGCACCCCAATGTTTATAGCAGCAATGTCCACAATAACCAAACTATGGAAAGAGCCTAAAGGTCCATCGACAGACGAATGGATAAAGAAAATGTGGTGTGTAAACACACACACACACACACACACACACACACACACACACACACAATGGAATACTATGCAGCCATCAAAAAACCCGAAATCTTGCCATTGGCAATGGTGTGGATAGAACTAGAGGGCATTATGCTAAGTGAAATAAGTCAATCAGAGAAAGACAATTATTATATGATCTCACTGATATGAGGAATCTGAGAAATAAGACAGAGGATCATAGGAGAAGAGAGAGAAAAATGAAACAAGATAAAACCAGAGAGGGAGACAAACCATAAGAGACTTAATCTCAGGAAACAAACTGAGGTTTGCTGAAGGGGAGTGGGTGGAAGGGATAGGGTAGCTGGATCATAGACACTGGACACGGTATGTGCTATGGTGAGAAAATAAATAAATAAATAAATAAATAAATAAATAAATAAATAAATAAATTGCCAGTTTTGGATAATACTGACATTTTACCAATATTAATTCTTCTGATTTTTGAACATGACCTATCATCCCATTTATTTGGGTCATCAGTTTCTTTCATTAGAATCCTATAGTTTTCAGTGTATATATTTTCATCTCTTTGGTTAAATTTATCCCTAAGTTTTTTATGTTTTTAATGCTACTGTAAATTAAAATGTTTCCTTTCTTTTTTCATATGGTTTGTTGTTAGTGTGTGGAATCACATTCGATTTTTGTATGCTGATTTTGTATCCTGAAACTTTACTAAATTCAATTATTAGTTCTAGGCATCTTGGAGTTTAGAGTTTTCTGCCTATAAAATTAGTCATCTGCATGCAAAGGCAATATTACTTCTTCCTTTGCTATTTGAATTACTTTGTTTTCTTTCTTTTTCTTGCCTAATCACTCTGGCTAGGACTTCCAGTACTATGTTGAATAGGATTAGTGACAGCAGTCTATTTTATTATTGATCTTAGAGGAAAATCCAGCATTCACTGTGAATATGGTATTAGTTGTGCGTTGTTACACACCATTGATTATGATGTTAGATTGTCATGGTGAGGTCTGCTCCTATACCCAATCTGTTGAGTTTGTATCATAAAAGGATGTTGAATTTTCTGTTGTTGAATTTTTTCCCTGTAACTACTGAGATGATCATTTAATTTGTATCTTTCACCCTATAATGTGATACATCACTTATTGATTTGTATATTTTATACTATTTTTGCATCCTACAGTTAAATGTCACTTGATCATAGTGTATTATACTTTTAATGTTTCACTGAACTCAGATTTGCTCCAATTTTTTGAGAATTTTGCATCTACATTCATCACCGATATTAGCTTTGATATGCTAGTTTCCATTTTTTTATCTCAAGATTTATTAATTTAACTTTGATTTCTTCTTTTGATCTACCAGTTTTTAAGGACTGTGTTGTTTAATCTCCACATTTTTATCACTTGTTCAGTTGTGTTACTGATTTCTAGTTTTCATATCATTGTGATTGGAAAAGACACTTAATATAATTTCCATCTTCTTGAATTTGAGACTTGTTTTGTGCGCTTACAAGTGATCTAGAAAATATTCCATGTGACTTAAAAAATGTGTATCCCATTGCTCTTTGATAGAATGTTTGGTACAGATGTGTTAGGTCCGTTTGGTCTATAGTATCATTGTAATCACTGCTTACTTAGTGATTTTCTATCTATATGATCTAGTTGTTGTTGTTGAGAGTGGGGTACTTAAGTCCCCAACTATTACTGTATTGCTATTTATTTCTCCTTTTATTCTATTAGTATTTGCTTTACATGTTTATATGTGCCAAAGTTGGGTGCATAAATATTTATAACTGTGGTATCTTCTTGATGAAATAACTCCTTTTATCATTATATAATGATATTGTATGTTGTGTGACCATTAGCTTAAAATCTATTTTTTTCTGATGTAAGTATAACTATCTCTGTTTACCTTTTGTTTAGTTTTACTTTTGCTTACTTTTATATTTGTTTGGAATATCTTTTTTTCCATTCCTTTACTCTAAGCCTATGTGTGTCCTTAAAACTAAAGTAAGTCTCTGTAGGTAGGATAGCACTGGATCTCTTTTAATTCCATATAGCTTTTTATATCTTTTGATCAGATAAGTTAATCTATTTACTTCTGAGGCAGTTGCAATAGCAAAAGACTTACTTTTGCCATTTTATTTATTGTTTTCTGGCTATTTCAGATGATTTGTATTTGACTTTATTGATTCTTTCATACGCTATTGAAGCCCTCTACTGAATTCCTCAGTGTAGTCATTGTATTCTTCAGCTCTAGGATTTCTGTTTGGATGTTTTTGAGGGTTTCTTTTTGGTTGCTGTTGTCTTTATTTTTGTTTTCTTAAACTTCTCATTTTATTTTTTCCTTATTTTCTGATTTTGTTTAGTTGTCTCTCTGTGTTTTTTTTTGTCGTTCACTGAACTTTAAAATTATTATTTGAACTCTGTCAGGCAGATCATAAATATCTATTTCTTTAAGATCAGTTATTGGAACTTTATTAGTTTCCTTTGGTAGTTTCATGTTTGCATGACTCCTCATGATCCCTGTATCTTTGTGATGATATGTGCACATTTGAGTAAGTGGTCTCTTCTTCCAGACTTTATGACCCTGAATTTCAAGTTCATATTTGAGATAACCCATCTCCTCTTTTTCATTTCCAAATTCAAAGATAATACATGTAAAATGTAGTACAACAGTTTTTATTGCTTTTTATGTTATATCAGTATAATGCCCAATTGCTCACATTAAATAAGTTATTGTTAAGCTATACACTGGGTGAAAAGGCAGTATATTTGATGACAAAAATATATGACATGTATCATCTGGATGCTCAAAATGGTCACTGATGGAACTGTCAATATCATTTATTCCCTCAGTAAAATATGTGAGAATAGACCCCACAATGAATAAAATTGTGATCTTTATGCCTTCTTGTAATTTAAGCGTGTGGATAAACTCAGTTTCCAAAAAAACTCACTCACCTGAAATACGCTATTTTCATTATTTATTTCCAAGATATTTTCTTTCGTATTGATTGCCACCACCTATTTCAGAGCCTTATTTTCCTTGTACAATTGACTCTTGCCATTGTCATTTCACCTGTTTTGCACAGACATCACCAACTTTTTATGGAGTACTATCACATGCGCATTCTCAATATGGCATTCCTGTAACTGCAAAATAAATTCTAAACTCCCTTGACTGATATTCAGATACTGCTCCAATGTGATTTGCTGTACCAATCTTTCCCCATAGTATCCCTTACCAATATATACTTTAATGCTGCAATCACCAATTTCCTATGGGAAAAAAAAAAAGTCTGTTTTCTGTCATTTTACAAACTTCTACAGCTATGCTCTTTCCCCCTCATAAAGATGTAGCTGTCTGCCACTACTCACTCACTCTCCAAAGCTTTCCCTAGTTATTTCAGTTTATATAGTTCCTTCCCTCTGAAGAGTATTTATATATTCAGTATCTACTAAACACTGGGCTCAGCCTTAGTTACTATGATTCCATTCTTCATGGAGATCATGGAGATTTTTGGTTAAATGTGGGAAGAGGTACAAGTAAAGAATATAAGAGTAGACTGTGGTAGAAGTCTGGGTTGGTGTTAGAGTATAAAAAGGAACTGCTGACCTAATGATATGAGAGAAATGACATCCTGGATATAGGGACAAGTTCTGGGTATTAAAAGACCTGAATTAGTCAAGTAGGGACAAGAAAAATATTCAAGGCTGAGGAAACATCATTGCCAAAGCTTGGAAAAACGTCCATGTACTATGTCATCGTTTATGCGGCTCTAAGTATATATACCTTCCATTTGTTCAATAAATATTTGTTAAGTACATAAATATGTTAGAAAACATAGCTTCCTGGAAAATAAAAAGTGAGGAAAGGGATCTTCCTGAATTAAAAATTTAATGTCAAATAAGATTTTTAATATAATGGAGCTTTGAAATGGATCAATTTGGTGGCTTTAACAATGTTGAGTACCAGGATTCATTCCATCTCTCTGCCTTGCCATTTCTGTTTAACTTACCTCATGACTTCAAGAAGGATTCCGAAGAGGTACTGTTTCTTCTCATGGATCAAATTTTAAGAGCAAGGAAAACTTTCCTTGAAGTCCCCAAATAGATTTCAAGTCTCACTGGATAGAATGCATCACATGTAAAGCCCAAGTCAGTCACTTACAAAGGGAATTGGATAATGATTGACTTGATCAATGAAGAATTACCGTAGGCGCAAAAGTGATGAACACAATTCCTTGAGTCATGTGTGGGTACAGTGTACAGCTGAACCAAACTGGACTTTGCTAGTGAGAAAAAGTGGGAAGTGGGAGGTCAGACCACCTTCAGTATCTGAAACAAGTTTTTATAACTGTGCTAGATGCTAGAAAGGTAAGGTTGAGCAAAATCCATCATCTCTGACCTCGGGGAGCTTAGAAAATATTGAGTTAATTATTCAATAATAACAAAAGTAGGGGCGCCTGGGTGGCTCAGTTGGTTAAGCAACTGCCTTCGGCTCAGGTCATGATCCCACAGACCTGGGATCGAATCCCACATCGGGCTCCCTGCTCGGCGGGAAGCCTGCTTTTCCCTCTCGCACTCCCCCTGCTTGTGCTCCCTCTCTGGCTGTGTTACTCTCTGTCAAATAAATAAAATCTTTAAAAAAATAATAATAATAATAATAACAAAACTAATTACAAATAACAATACGCTCTTTTAAAGAAAATGTGCAGAGAGATATTAAGAATGTTTAATGGGGCGCCTGGGTGGCTCAGTTGGTTGAGCAACTGCTTTCGGCTCAGGTCATGATCCTGGAGACCCAGGATCGAGTCCCACATCGGGCTTCCTGCTCAGCGGGAAGCCTGCTTCTCCCTCTCTCAGTCCCTCTGCTTGTGTTCCCTCTCTAGCTGTGTTTCTCTATGTCAAATAAATAAATAAAATCTTTTTTAAAAAAAAAAAGAGGAATGTTTAATGGTAGACTTTATTTAACATGACATGTCAAGGAAGGTTTCCATGAGGAAATGCAGTTGAGCTCTAACCTGAATTCTAAGTCAGAGTAAATCAAATAAAGGTAGACAATTCAAGGGAAAGTATATTCCTGACAAAGAAAATAGCATGTGTGTAGACTATGAGGCTAGTTGTCGTATAGCACCTTTGAGTAATGAAAAAAATTCCAGTGTGATTTTAGAGTTAGTGAACAGAGAGCACGCAGAAGTAGCACAGGAGAAAAAGCTGGGCAGGACAGACAAAGTCTATTCGGTTAGCATGTTTCAAATTGGTCTTCTGAAAAATGAAAAGACAGAAAACTGAAAGCTCAGGATAAGTGAGGTTTCCAGAACACTGTAAAGTATAAAGATAATATTGAGGACAACTTTGGAACTGACAGTTTGTAGTCAGGATGCGTAAGTGTATTGTTAACTACGAGTTATTTTCAAAAACCAATCTGGAGGGGTGCCTGGGTAGCTTAGTCGCTTAAGTGGCCAACTCTTGATTTTGGCTCGGTCATTATCTCAAGGTCCTGGGATGGAGCTCTGTATCAGGCACTGCACTCAGCAGGTAGTCTGCCTGAGGATTTCTTTCCCCCTCTTCCTCTACCCCACCCTCTTCCCCCACTCATGTACACATATGCTCTCTAAAATAAATATTTTTTAAAATTGTAAATTAAATCACAGAAAAATATTAGTGTAAAATCTTCTGGAACTATGACATAATCCCCAAATACAAAAGAGAGGATGAAGAAGAGACAGAACTTTCCTGATACATCAGAAACATACTTTCTTCAGGAAAGTTGAAAAGATGTATTAATCCAATGTTTCAGTTGGAGGATGAACTGGGATATGTGTGGTCTCTTGAAGTTTATATGGAAACCCCTTATCACATGTATCCTTGATTTCTTCTCTTTCTTATTCTCTTTAATTCCTATCAATCATGGAGTGTTACTGTGTAATCTTCTAAATATTTCTTAAATGCATCATATCCCTGCATCTCAACTCACACTACTACCGTCCATCCCTTATCTCACATTGGGACTATCCTAACTGATTTTTGCCTACACTGGTTAAGATATGTCTAGTTGCAAAAGAAGGGGAGGGGTGACATGTGGCTTCTCTGTGCCCCAAAGTACAATGACTGAAGCATAACAGAAGTATCATATTCTTCATATAACAGTCCAAGTGGACTGGTTTTGTTTGCACACAGCTATTTTTCATGCAGACTTCAGAGACTGAACCTCTTTCCATCTCATGAGTCCTTAATGGTATCTACATCCAGCTAGCAAGAGGAAAAAGAAAGAATTCTGGATGCTCTTCAATAGCCTTAACCAAGGGATTGCTCACCACTTACATTCTTTTGGCAAGAATTTGGTTATTTGCTTCAAATGAATGAAAGAAGGCTGGAAAATATGATGTAGTCTTGTGCTAAGAAGGAAGATGACTCATTTTTTGTGTATCGGCTGGCAAACCCAGCCACACCTGCCTCTAATCTTACAGCCCAAACTGTCCTCCAAGCTATTATAATAATTTTTGAAACAGTTTAATCTCTTTAAATGTTTGTTTATAACCTTCAAAGGTATCTACTGAATTCTGAACAAAGTTCATGGATGCTGATGTGCAATATTTATCTTATCACAGTCTCAGTGACCAGCCTCATTGCTTGGCAAACTCTCCTGTACAAATTACGCCACAGACTTAACTAAGCTTCTCCCTGGTCTTTAGACACGCTGTATTATCTTGCCTCTAGGCTCTGCAACTTAGATCTTTTTTCTGCCAATAACATTCTCTCTGCCAATTCACTTTCTTAAATCCCACATATACTTCAAGTCTTAGCTTAAATTTCACAGGCCCACAGTGACTACCTCAATCCCAATCCAGGGGAGGTACTTCTGCAGGTATTTCCACAGTGCTCTGTGAGCTTTTTAATAACATCTCATCACATTTAAATTGAGGTCTTAGCAATTGTTTCCCCAGTGTAGTTTATACCTTGTGATGTCAAATGTGCAACTCTTGCACATAAACACAGCAATTGTTAAAGACTTTTAAATTATAAACAGAACGGTCATACTTATTTTTAAAATACATATTGGTTCCAACAGAATTGGTATTTTTGGAAAAAACTGAGCATAATTCAAATGTTTCATTTCCTTATGTATACTTTTGTCCTCTAGAAACATTAGGGGAATGAAGAAAACTATAGTACACCAGCTGAACTGTGTTGTGTAGAAACAGGCAAAATGTACACACACACACACACACACACACACACACACACACACACACACACTTCAGATATCTCCCAGATAATATGAGTCACCTGTGTGTGCTATGTGCCACACCCAACCATATCTTGGGTTTCAACTTTCTAATTTCTAAGAATCCTCCTTCTACCATCTCACAAAAAAATGCCCCCAAATCATCCCATTTGACACCCACTTCCACAAACAAATGTTGGGTCTTTTTTAGAGGAAAGTATAATATTTATTCTATTTTTTTTATGATTCTTAACCATTTAGCATGTGAAAAATAGTGCTAGCATTTTAGTAGGTTTCTATTATATTTCCTTATGTGTTTTGATAGCTGTGCTTCTAACCTCATTTTTCCCCTCATAAGCCCTATTGTTTTAATTCTGTGATTTTGTACAATATGATGGATTTTAGGGACATATGCTATGTTAAACAGAACTGACTGTTACTAAAGGTTCATTCAAACTAACTGAGCAGGATGGGGGGGCTTGGCTGTGGGTGTGAAGGCTTGGCTGCAGTCTCCTGTAGACAGTATCTGAGCTCATGGGCTGCCAGACAATACTGACCCTCCGGCCTTCCTGTGGTGCTGTTCTCACAGTATCACCCCAGGAACTAACTCTCCTTTCCATGTCCCAATGACAGGAAGGGAGGACAAGTGAAGCTAAAGCAGCTGTGTGGGTAGAAGCATGTTGAGGGTCACCTCTGGCACTGAAAGAAGAGATGGTGTGTCTGAGCACGTCTGCATCTGTGAACATTTCATGGATGTTCTGCTTCACGCAGTCTGCCGGAATACCATCTGACATCACCCAACCACCTACTCTGTGGCTTCGCTTTCCATACGAGCTTTTTAGTTGACATTCTTTTCCCCCTGAGATTTTGCCAGTCACTTTATTTCCACTGGCTTTAGTTTTTTCATCTATCAAAATAAGTGATTGAAACAGCTCATCAATAAGATTTCCTCCTTTCCTAATGAAAGCCTTTCATCTGCGGTCTCACTCTCATTTTACCTGAGCCATATCCAAGCCTCAAGGCAATAAAGAAAGGGAGGTGTGAATTTGAAGAAATTCTTCTGGCAGCTTATCAGATTCCTAACCATAAAAGTTATTATACCTTGAGCTCTATGTCAGCTTTCCACTGATCATTACTCATCTATTGGTCAATCTCTGCAGTGATGCTTCTTGGAACATAAAATACCACAAAACATCTGTTGATCTAAAAAAAATGTAGAGTAAGATTCCAAAACCCAGAATTCAAACTAGGAATAGGTGACCCCTCTCCAAACATTGCTTGATCAAGCAGCAGGAACATTTCCTGGCGTGAGTGCTGAATGTGGGGGCTGGGCATAGTGTTGTCTTCCACTGTGGCTGGTGATCAGGTGTGAGCAAAAAGGGGAGTATTACTGTGATTTCAGTTAAAAAAAAATGCCATGAAAATTGGATGGTAAAACATTTAGAATATATCACAAAGGCTACATTTTAAGAAGAAAAACAAACTTGTTTGCAAAGAGAAGAAAATTTCCAACTTTAAAAAATAATGTAGGGCACCTGGGTGAGTGGCTCAGTCATTAGGCAGCTGCCTTTGGCTCAGGTCATGACCCCAGGGTCCTGGATTCGGGCCCCATATCGGGCTTTCTGCTCGGCGGGAAAGCCTGCTTCTCCCTCTCTCACTCCCCCTGCTTGTGTTCCCTCTCTAGCTGTGCTTCACTCTGTCAAGTAAATAAATAAAATCTTAAAAAAAAAATAATGTAAAACTACTTGAATATAAAAATAACACACACACATACATTTTACTTTTAACTTAATGGGGGTGAGGGTGCATTGATATATTCTAATCCTTGATCATTAAATGTAATACTCTTGGCAGAAACAAATGTATGTAGAGATTTTTCAAAAAATGGAATTTTTCTCAGATTATTTTTATCATCTGTTTGCTTCAGTTTTCTCACCTCATATATGAAGACTTGCAGTTCAAATGATGATACCAACTTTGTGCATCAGAATACAAGATTTCAAGTATTTTAAAACAAAATGCAAAGGACAGAATGAAATCCTCTTTGGTGTTATTAGAAACCTACAGTAAAAGACCCAACAAAAAGAATGAAGAGCAGAGGAGATAAAGATGGGATTAAACAAAAAAAAATCACAGATGAAGACACATAACATCAAGCTTATCCCTGAAATTAGAGCTGACACATCAATATCGCTGGGAAAGGTAAAGGTAATTTCAGTGTCTCTAAACTTACAGAGGCACTGTGAGAACAAAATCAGAAAGATGTCTATCAACAGTAGGGGCAGCACTTTGAATGCATTATGGAATTTTTTAATTTATTTTTTGTTGTTGTTGTTTGTTTAAGTAAGTTGATCTAAACGAGGCCTGCTAGCTATTCACAGTCTCTGTTACATGAGTATCACTTAGAAAAGTAAATCAGGCACTTGGAAGTGCTGGGCTCAGAAGACAGTTTATATGCAGATTATCATTTAATTGTTTTTTTCCACCACTCTCAAAAAAAAAAAGTGTTGCACAGTGGGAGAATGAAGGAAAGATAAGGAATAAAGATGAAATGTAGCTGTCATTCAAAGACTAGATACTGTCAAAACTTAGTGAGTTTCACTGTCTAACTTTTGATTTTTCTCTACTTTTCCCCTCTGTTTCATTATTAGTTTCTAAATAGATTATGATAGGCCAACTCTGATTTTGTTTTTTCTCTTAGTATTTTTTTTAGAGGGAGCAATACTTTTTAAACAGGTCTGTGGTTATCTTGCTCACTTTTAAACTTCCTGCATGTTGAACGAACACTTCACACAAATTATTAAGGCTCAGGACTACAGAATTCACCACGTTTACTTAACCTTTGTATCAGTCTGGGTACAAAGAAAAGTAGCAGCAAGATGAGTGGTACAAAGTAAGTGATTTAGTACAGGGCTGGACTTTAAGCAAGAGTGGGAATTGGTGGAAGAATTTTGACAGGTTATTGTCTCTGTGTCTCGTGTTAAACCTAAGTCATTGAGACTTAAGGCAGACAGTAATAAAAAAGAAAAGTTGGATATGGAAAATAATAATGACAAAATGGAATGCAGAAGAATGAAACAGAATTCATACCTGTCTTGTACTACCTCCAACTTTGATGCAATGTGTGACCTATTAAGAAAGCTGCCATCCCTTACCACAGAGCTACACATGCACTTGGCATGGGACTCCGAAAAGCTGAAGGAGGAGATCTGGAAGGAACTGAAGGTTTAGGTTCTTCCTTACACCAAGTTGAGCCATCCAATCAGTGACAATATGTCAGAATTACTGTGACACCCAACATAGGTTTTTGGAGTATGAAAATAGTTGCTACTTCTCTTTGCCTTCCAAATAGTTTTTGAATGTTTCTTATGACAATGCTAACACAGAGCCACACAGTGAAGGGAATGTGGGGTAACACAGTCCTAGATGAGCTGAATTAATACAGTAGGAATTCACTCAAGTCCACTCTTTGGTGAATTTCCATCCACACATTCTTTTAACCAAATGACTTCTAAATAAAGACAAGAACAAACCATGACTTTGCCTAAGATGCTAAAAGCACTCCTTCCACAACTGAAAATATGCCAAAAATGTCTGCCAAAAAGTCAATTTTTTTTCCAAAAGAAAAGTTCTTCTGGATGAGTCATACCCTTAGGTACCTTATAACTTAAGGTATTGAGATTACAAGAAAAACTACCATTTATACAACTTACATTAGTTGGTAGGGAGATGGGAGAGAAGAAAAATTGATTCATATATGCATAGATATAATATCACATTCAGAAATACTCATAATTATGGCAGTACATGTTTCTGTAACTAATCATATTCTCCCAAAGTTCTTCCACTAGCCATTCCATATCCCCTTGACTAATTAATGTTTCTTGCATGGTGGGTTGTACCAAACCTTCATCCTGAAGAATCTGTGTCATTAGAAATTCTGTAAGATTAGATTGTCGTAGTTTTCTATTAACTTTAATCAGAAGATGTAGAAATTCTACAAAGCACCTTGGGCAATCTGCATTCCAGCTATGTTCTTTCTCACCTATATTGTAGTCACACAATGGTCCTTTGTGGTCAGAATAAATTTACCCCAACCCTAACATTCTTCACCTGATTGTGTTCTCTCTCTCTCTCTCTCTCTCTCTCCTCTTCTCCCCCCCCCCCCCACCTTCTGTTTCTCAGCATCAAGACATAAAGCAGCAGGATGCCTGGGTGGTTCAGTGGTTAAGTGTCTGCCTGTGGCTCAGGTCACATTCCAGGAGTCCCAGGACCCAGCCCTGCTTGGCAGGAAGACTGCTTCCCCCCTCTCACTACCGCTGCTTGTGTTCCCTCTGTAGCTGTTTCTCTCTGTCACATAAATAAATCTTAAAAATAAAAAAGACACAAAGCAGCTACCTGAAGTTTCAACTCTAAGTTTAATGAAAGTTTTGGATTATCTCCTAATGGAATTATTTCCCCTTGTGAAATAGAACCTCTAAGACCATTAGAGTCCAGAGTTGCATGCATAGGAAACAAACATTTTATAGGAGCTAGAAATAAGAAAGACACATTTTAATTCCTGGAACTGGTGATGTATGACTAAGGAAAGAAAGAAAATCATCATAAATTAGTCACTGATTTAAAGCATATATTCTATCTTGGACAACATTAGCACAATGTACCATCATAACTTAAATTTCAATAGTCCAGTTCACTATTCTATCAGATAAGCTGTTTCAAGAAGATGGTTAAGATGAAGTGAATTCCATTGATAAGGTCATATTACTGCCTTTCAGGTACTGTAAAATTCTGTTTGTGTACAATGAACTAAGCTTCTGTGAGTCCATGGATTTGGAAAAAGTATCATGGGCAAGGAAGGCAAATCCAGAACATGAGTGTCTCTTCCAGTGAGAAAAACAAAACAAAACAAAATGCCTGTTGCTCTTTCCATGACAGAAGTAGTCTAATACAATCAACATGACATATGATGGTTGGGTATTTCTTTTACAAGATGGGGCCATAATGGGATCTCAGTGTTGGCCTCTTCTTTTAGCAAGTTGGCCACTTAGCAATAGTCAGGTTGGCTTTAGAAAGTGGAAGACCAGGGTGCTGAGCTCATATATGCACTCTATCTCTGATGCCATGACTACTTTATTCATGAGCTCAGCATGGAATGACCAGGCTGGCTGACTGGTTCCGCAGAATGGGTCTTCTTATGCACCTAATTATATAAATCCTCTTCTCAAACAGATTTCTATTGGGTGAGCACTCACAAGCAGCACAAACATCCTCATGCTCTTTGATCATTCAAAGAGATCTATCAACATACATAATCCCCAGTCATCCATCTCACAAATTTTGAATTATCTTCCTTACAATCTATGACCATTCAGTCAGACCTCTAGCCACTGCTCATGAGTATCTGTTGATCTCTAACTCTGGGCACCTCTTCTTCCAGGAAAAATGAATCAAGCCCACTACTTTAAGTTCTGTCTACTGAAAGGATTTGCCATCATCATTGTTGTCAAGGCTATCCTGAGTTGGGCTTTAGGACACCAGACATCTATTTTTGTGTAATAAATATTATCCAATATCATCTATAAACCAGGATTGAATTCTTTTCCTTCTTAATCACCTGATAATATTGAACTCCCCAAGAGGCCAGAGTATAGACTATGAGGTATAAGGCAATGTAGCAGAGCTATGGGCCTATGTGAGATGGACTTAAGCAAAAACTCTCCTAATTATGACCTCCATAAATCCACACGATGACTGATAGACCACAGTGAAATTTTATTTATTTATTTATTTTTAAAGATTTTATTTATTTATTTGACAGAGAAAAATACAGCAAGAGAGGGAAGACTAACTGGGGAAGTGAGAGGGAAGACTAACTGGGGAAGTGAGAGAGGGAGAAGCAGGCTTCCCGCTCAGCGGGGCTCGATCCAGGGACTTCAGGATCATGACCTGAGCTGAAGGCAGATGCCTAACGACTGAGCCACCCAGGTGCCCCATGAAATTTTATATCTTTAGTTATTAGTGTCAGTTCAAACTTACATTGGTAATCACCTTAAATTATGATAATTACTCTACTCAAAGCTAAGACTCTGAGAAATGGCTTGGAAGATATCGGAGAAGACTAAGAAGAAGGTAATAAAGTCTTGGCTCTGTAGCATGGTATTTCCTCTAAGGACCTGATTCTTCATTTTATTTAAATGGTTCTGTGTCCATGAGATGGCATAACTAAGGAACTGTAGTGATTCAAGTCAGATTTCTGTTCACCAGACCTAAAGCTTTTCAACTCACACACATCAATGAGATCTTTAGTAGTCAGTCCATCTGTGGAAACATGATCCATTAGTCAAAGCCAAATACCTCTGCAGATAAGGCTATTAGATTACTGCTTTGTCTCGGCCCCCCCCTTAAGTTAACAGCACCTATTTGTCTTTGATAATTTACTGCCTCAACTTGGCTACAGCCACTTTGGTATTTCATCATCCCTATTGCATTAAGGGACCTTGGTTTGACAATAATATTTCTCATTTTCATTTCTATGCATTTCTATGCTTAAGAGAATAAAAACAACAGCATTTGTGGTGCCTGAGGAACTCAGGTGGTTAAGTGCCCAACTCTTAGTTTCAGCTCAGGTCATGATCTCACGGGTCATGGGACAGAGCCCTGCTCTGAGCTCCTCACTCAGTGGGGAGTCTGCTTGAAGATCCTCTCCCTCTGCCCCTTTTCCCCACTTGCACATGCATGCTCTCTCTCTCAAATAAATAAATAAATCTTTAAAAAACAAAAACAAAACCCCAGCTCTTCAATAATAAAGAGCTATAACATAGCTTTTTTCATGAAGTATTTTCTGGACCCTTCTGGGGGATATACTGAGGAACAGCAGGCAGCTTTTACTTCATAAATCATATATAACACTCCAATCTCTCTAAATCTTTGTATAACTTCCTCTACAGTATACCCAGAAAGCTCTGGCATTTCAATTTTCTCTAGTGCAGGCCACATTTGGGGACATATGTCAGTCAACATCAAACTGTTGGAGCCACTCCTTTCTATTTGAGCTAATAATTCATCTGAGAATCTTACATCAATAGATTCAACCCAATCAAATATACTCTTTTCAACTGAACCCAGGACTCTTAGGACCCATTTTCACATATTTTCTCCCGAATTTCTGGCTATATAAATTGGGAAAATAATACAATTACCTTGGTGTGTGTCATAGTACTAATTGTTCATACTTTCCAATTCATCTTCTGGGTCCAAGTTGGACTTAAGTCTAGTTACATATCTATAAGCTATCTTTTTTTTTTTTTTTTTTTTTTTTTTTTTTTTTTTTTTTTTTTTTTTTTTTTTTTTTTTTTTTTTTTTTTTTTTTTTTTTTTTTTTTTTTTTTTTTTT
>PITA01007003.1:0-51998 GCA_004023965.1 Spilogale gracilis | reverse complement strand
AGATCACCAGTTCCATGAAAATCTGACTACATGTTCCACTAAAATTTTCAGAAGCTTTCCTAATCAATGTTCTATATCCAATATAAGAGATCCTATAAGCAGAGGAATTCAAGTTTCATTGTAATTACACTACCTGTAGGAACAGACTTTGGTTTAGTTTTCAGAAATCTCAACCATGTAGCTATAAGAAATAAGAGTTTTTTACAGAGCAGTCCTGAGGTTTTTCTAATCCCTTGAACTTGAGTGAAAGATTTATGACCTTAAGCTCATCATTTTATCTCTACAAGTTCTCTACTGTATTTATAAGCTAACAAGGAGTTCAATTTTGCTGCTGATTTTCACCAAAATATTTCATAGTAGCAACTACTTATGTATTCTTTCTCCTTTATCTTCCTAGGTACCTGGATACAGGTATCTACATGTGATAATTTTACATAACCAGGCCACCACTGCATGCCAAGACTACTAGTGCCTGCTTTACAAATAAAAACAACAGAAGATAGAAACAATAGAAGATAGAAACTGAAGTAGTTTGGAAAAATTATATTTTAGTGTTTTTGTTCCTACTGTTAAGTGGACCACAGGAGGTAGGGAGGTAGGAAGGTAAGGAGCCTTCTAAAAAGCAAAATAGAATTCTTAAGATTATTCATCCCAAAGGACAATTTGTTTATTTCTCATGAAAACAGAACATTCAGATAGACTACTGATTAGTTTGGCTTGCTTTATCAGCTAGACAGATCAACCTCTCAGCACTTATTTTTACACCAAAATAAAATGGTATCTTTCAGGTGTTAATTTTTGTCTCAGCTTGGTCTAAATGCATAATGAAAAGATGTTGCCTCCTTTAACATTTAAGGGGAAAAAAAAAAAAAGGTATGTGGTCCCAAGTAAATATAACTAGCAAAAGGCTGCTAGGAAAGTTGTAGGGTACTTCCTGTTAAGTAACACTGTTATCCCTATTGCCTTGAGTCATATAGTCAGTGAACACTTGCTTTTTCAAATACAGCATTTAGAGAGATCATGGATTTTCAAACTTGGGAATGGCCGTAAAATTAAAAAAAAAAAAAAAGAAAAGAAAAGAAAAGAAAGAAAGAAAACAAAACAAAACAGTAACAAGACTGGCACCAATCTGGCAAGTCTTCAAAATGGAATGATATTTGGCAGCACTGTGAACTTCACTGTTTTGAAATAAATGAGGGTCTACTGCTAAGATGCCAGAGAAACGTTTCATTACCCCCATGAGTCCTGGATGAGTGAATAGATTTGTGTGCGCAAATTGATGGGTGGAGTATACTGCATATTGCTCTGTTTACTGTTAAATTTCTAGCCACATAGAGAAATGCCAGCTATAGTGTCCCTGCTACAGCCAGCAGAAAAAGTGAGGATAGTTTGGGACACAGAGAAATTCTACTGCCTGTTGTTATTCTCCACTGGCTTAGAACAGAAGAAATCAGTTAGAAGTCACAGGGGGAAACTGGAGTACTAAATTTCATTTGGTTTCAAAGTTGGGAAAAAATAAAGTGTCAGTCACACAGAGAGGAAGAGCACATAGAATCCAAAGTGGTCACACACAAAAAGCTCTTGGAAGATTACGGAGGCCGATGAAGATAGGGGCCACCAGGCACCATTGAGAGGCTATTTTGTCTAAGAGTAGAGGTATATAATTTCAAGTGTTCTAAGTTTGAAAATAAACTTAAGTTTTAGTCTTATGAAGTCCAATTCAACTACTAGGTCAAAAAAAAAATCCTAAAAATGATATCTCCCAAAGAATATGTACACCAGAAATAACTGAATAAGCGGGTGGTTCCTTGCAAGAAACAGTTTCATATTTTTCAACAGGCAGTTTACATGTTAAGATCCCCGATTCTAGAGTCAGCTAAATCTCAGTTGGAATCCTGACTACATTTCCTATTATATACCTGACCCGGGCAATTACCTTAACTTCCCTGTACCTTCCATTTCCCATAGGAAATACTGGTAGTTAATGGTTATACTGTCCTTAAAGGTTATTGTCAAGGTTAAATAAGTAAGTGCATAAAAATCACTTAACTTTGTTTAAGGTAAATATACTCTAACTCTTGCCTCTGTTTAGATCCAAACCTTAGTACTTATGTAAATAGACAGGATTGATTTTCCTGCCCTCCATTTGCTACTAAATCACAATATTTCTTGGTTAAATATTGTAGTGAAGTATACACTGATGTTTTCCTGCATCCTAGTAACATTCAGATAAAACTCAAGGGGCACATGTATAGAAGTAAAATTTTCAAGAAGTCATTGCCCAGTAACCAGCACTGAAGCTCCCTCTACTACTGCCTTAGAAATCTCACATCTCTCACTCAGAAGACATTCAGTGTCTTCTCAGTTAGGAAATATCTGACACTTCCAACAAAATCTCTTCAATCTCGATCTTCCCTTTTGAGAAGCTAGTGTTTCATACTGTCTATGCTGAGGTATAAAATGATTTTTTAACTAACTTTTTGGAATAAATGTTTGTTATGCCCACAGTAAGTCTCAGGGAAGGTATTGGCATAACAATACTACAGAGACTTCCCGGGTACCTGAGTATTTATTGGATTGAGTAGCGAGGCTTCAAACATTTCAGATATCTATATATAATACTACCTGAAAAGAATTCTTTAATCCAGGACTTTAAATATAACACAAGGGTTTTGACAACTGTTGAGTCCATACTCAGTAGTAGAGTCATATGCTGGGCATATTATGTATAATACATATTACAGAGTTGCTCTGCCCGATATGGCAGCCACTAGTCCTATGGGGGCTATTCAGTACTTCTGAAAGTGGCTAGTCCAATTAAAATGTGCTCTAGGGATGCGTGGGTGGCTCGGATGGCGAGGCGTCCAACTACGGGTTTCAGCTCCAGTCATGATCTCATGGTGTGGCATCAGGCTCCACATCAGGCTCAGCATTCAGTGGAGAGTCTGCTTGGACTCTTTCTCCTTCCCCCTTCGCCACTCACACACAAACTCTCTCTAAAACAGATAAAAATCTTAAAAAAAATGTGCACGGTATAAAATATACTTCATATTTTGAAGAATTCTTTCAAAAAACGAAAGTAAGGAATCTCAATAATTTTTACTATTCATTGCATATTGAAATAATATTTTCATCAAGTTGGGTTAAAATGTTATTAAAATTAACTTATTTTTACTTTTTCTGTGATGTGGCTACTATTAAATTTAATAGTATGCATATAGCCATCACTACATTTCCATTGGGCAGTGCTGTTCTGAATAACAAAAAGTGGATTTTTTTTAATATTTTTTATTTATTTATTTGACAGAGAGAAACACAGCCAGAGAGGGAACACAAGCAGAGGGACTGAGAGGGGAAGAAGCAGGCTTCCCACCGAGCAGGCAGCCCGATGTAGGGCTCGATCCCGGGTCTCCAGGATCATGACCTGAGCCGAAGGCAGTCGCTCAACCAACTGAGCCACCCAGGTGCCCCCAAAAAGTGGTTTCTAACAGCAATTATAATTTCTCTTTCACTTAGGGATCTGAAACAATACTTAAGTATTACAGCTAAAAGGAGTGTTTTGATGTATGATTCTGTCTTTCTAACCTGAAAAATCTTTTCTTCAATCTTTTCTATATCTACATTATCTCTAAAAGGTCAGTTTGTTTTCTGAAAAACAGGGGGGAAAAAAGAAAGGAGTGTTTTAAATCTTTACTGGCAGAAAAACAAAACAAAACAACTTTATTGGCAGGATAGGCTATTTTCTACTTGAAGTAGGAGCTGAAAACCTAATTCCTCCCATTCAAGAATACTATGATATTTCTGTAAAACAATAGTTAGTTCTCCTGGTAGATGAAACCTAGAAAGCCTTCTATTTACTATTTCTGTCATCATTGTTACATCCTTGCCATTACAGTTAACATTGCCTTATGAATGGTAATCTACCCTCTCCACCCACCGCCCCTCCTCCCACAGGAGTTATTTTAACTGGCTTTCTCCATTTCTATTTTACCAAGTAGTCTAATCAGATCTGCCTGGAAACCTCTCTCTGTATTTCTAGATGTCTGCTTTACTTTTGTTTTCAAACGACTAAAAACTTAGAGAAAATTTGTAAGGATAGAACATTGCAATTAAATATTTTTCTGGAACCTAAATAAATAAATAATTAATAAATAGCTATTTTTCTGGAACCATTTGTGGATAAGTTGCCAACACAATGTCCGATCACTCCTAAGTATTTAAGTATGATTTTCTTTATGTAAGGTACTTGCCTTATAAAACTGTAGCACAAGTATCAAAATCAGTTCATTACCTTTACACATGAGATAGGCTTTATTTTCTAAAGATGACTAAATCCTAATCTCTCTTCATCTCACATGTTCTTTTAATAAAGTGAAATTTATTGTTAAATTTATTGTTTAAATTTCACATTCCTCCCAATAAATTTATTGTTTCAGCCTAAAAAAGAAGGAAGTAGGAAAGTCTTGATTCCCTGTCCTTGCATCTGAGTAGGCTCTGTACCTCCTAAGGCTAAGTCAGACATGATGATAGAACTTCGTCTGATTCTCCTGGGATACTCACTATTGGAAGTCAGCCACGATACTGTGAGGAAACACATGCATCAACATGAAGGTCTGGGTTCTGAGCCAAAAGCATGGATCATCTACTAGACATGTGAATACATAAGCCTTCAGATGATTCCTGCTCCAGCCAGCAAATGTTTTCAACCAGAAACCTCTGACATCACGGAGCAGGAAGAAATCATCTCCACTGAGCCCTTTCTAAATTCCTAACCCACAGAATCTGTAAGCATGATAAAATTATTATTATTTAATGCCATAAGTTTGGGAGTGATTTCATATGCAATAAATAACTAGAATAACATATCACCATCATCCAATCCTCAAACCCCATTCAAGTATTGCCAATCATCATCCTAAACATATCTCTTCTAACAAAGAATTCATTTCAGAAATAATGTTATATTCACTTATCAACCTCTTTCAGTGGAACAAATTCTCTCTTTTCATGATCCTAATGCGTTTAAGGATTACAGGCCCAGGGGCACTTGGGTGGCTCAGGTAGTTAAACCCCACTGGGTTTCAGTTCAGCTGATGATCTCAGGGTCCTGAGATCAAGCCCTACATTGGGCAGGCTCTGCACTTCAGCTCAGAATCTGCTTGTCCTTCTCCCTCTGCTCCCCACCCCTCCCCACTGACTCTCTTTCTCTTTCGCTCCCTCTCTCTCTCAAATAAACAAAAAAATCTTAAAAAAAAAAAAGATTACAGGCCTACTATTTTACAGAATGCCCTTATATTTAGGTTTGTCTGAGATTTCCTTTTGATAAGATTCAGATTTTGTATCTTTGGCAGGAATACTGAAGGGGTGGCACTTTGTTTTTCTCATTCATTCCTATCAGTTAGTACATAAATTCAACCTATCCTAATAGTGGTAGTATTCACTTAGATACTCAATTAAGGTGGTATCAGTAAGGCTTCTCCACTCTTTTTTTTTTCCTTTTGTAATTGTGTTTTATTGGAAGTTTTAGATTATATGACTATCTAGTTTCTTATTAGACATTTAGTTATTCATTTAGTTTTCATATAAGTATGGATCCTGGACTCTTACTTTATGCTATGGTGTGATCCATTATTATTTTATTTATTTTGATGTCCAAAGTGTCTCAGATTTGATCACTGTGATCCCCTTAACTGGGTACTTTGCCTTTTTGATATATATCATTGTTTATAGGGTTTTCTTCATTCCTGAAAAATAAAAATATTTTCTACTTTCTGATGCAATAAGATATTTAGGCTCACCTTGTACTTCCCTGCCTTAACTTTAGAATCAATCATTTCTCCAAGGAGTCCAAAGTTACTTTCAGCGGAGAATGGTGTCTAAAACACCACATCTGGTCAATAAGTATGTTTATGTTTTATGCTAACCCACATGCACAGTATCTTTCCTGGCTTTGGCAATTCTAGTGCCTTCCTACTGGATCCTAATGCATCTATCCAAGGCTAAAACAACAGGTCGACATGATACTATCTTTAGATTTTATCCACTAGTAAATAAACAAGTGGTCCTTTGGTAAGTGAGCACTTCCAATATTTTCTCCCAACTCTGATAATCTAAAGGAACAACAATGTTTGTTCACTAGTTTATACACACTATAGTTCTGTCCAGACTGAACACACACACACACACACACACACACACACACACACACACACACAACACATTTTATACTCTACATCACTTCACTGGCAAGCTAGAGAAGAATGTTTGGTTAAACACATTTTGAGAATTGAAATCCAAAGAGAATTGTGCAAATCTGTTTTATGTGATAACTGACTATGTAAAACCTGAACAGTAGAGAATGGTACAGAATTTTATTTAGGTAGTCCCCAGTGTCAAACAAGAGGGAGTTCAGTTTATTCAATGGAGTGTTAATTTTCATAAAAATGCAGGTTCACAACTAAGCCACATTTTCTAACACAATTCAGGATAGGGTTATGAATGCAGATAAAATGGTGAAAATTACATAAATAGTCAAAGATATATTGAATAAAATTTGGTATCAAAACTAGTTGCAGGTATTGGAGACACACTGATTCTCAAAGAAGATAGACACATTCTCTATTCCTCAAAGAGTTTATTGTCCACTGAGAAAGGTAACATTTAAATACTTATAGTGACAGTGTGGTAAGAGTGATAATAGTGATGAGCACATGATGGGGGGATGCACAGAAGAGGCTTCCCTACCAATGAGCAAGAAAGGCATTTGGTAGGAAAGGACTCTTGTCATCTTGCTCCTTGTACCAGGCCAACCAAGGTAGGAAACCACTTACAAAACACACTCGTGAAAGCAGCTTTCTTAGTATAGGAATATATATATATATTATATGTGTGTGTATATATATACATATATATGTGTGTGTATATATATACATATATATGTGTGTGTATATATATATACACACACATTATATATATACATTATATGTAATTAATATATAGTATAAATTATATATATATAATTTATATAAAATCCTTTTTTAACCTAAGGGAACAGATGTAAACATTGCTAAGCTGGAGAACCAGAAATGTTTTCAAGAATAGACAAATTCACAGCAAGGAGAAAAATGTCAATGTCTGAGCTAGTCTCCAAAGAGGTATTACCTTCCAATTTTTTTTAAAAAAAGAGATTTTAATCCCTTCAAATTAGGATGATTAATTTAAAATAAATGAACATATACATACATACAGAGAAAGCCAAAAATGAAATGATTTTCTTATTCGGAAACAGAACCTATACTACAATACTTACTCTTATCTTCTGCTAAGATGACACATGTTCAAAACGTATCATTTGAAGTTAATTTACTTATATTTCTATACTGGCAGAGTTTGTAACATATTGTGTCAAAAAAAAACTCAGCTAAATTTATCCTGCTGACTTTCTAGGTTTATGAAATAAGGTGGAGAATTATAATTACCTAATTCTCCAGTTTTCCAATTAAAAAACTGTATTTCTTTAAACCACTTATAGATTACTTATAGCCTCAATTTTAAGTTTGTCCATCTTTAAAAAGTGTTGGCTATATTGAGACTGATTATGTTTTCATGCATTCTAAGAGAGCAGGAAGCCATAACATCTTCCACATTGTGTTAAGTCACAAATTTATTCAAGGCTGCGAATAACTTGTTTTAAATAGTTGTTTCATTTCATTATTCTGAGCCCTGGGGCAAACATCATGGGATAAATATACTGTAAATATTTACAATTCTTCACAATAATGGGAATCACAAGGCTAAATCCCTATGTATTGCTCTAAATATTTACCCTCCGATGTTAGTAAATGCGCTCAAGGACGAGGACAATCATTCTCAGTGTTCACAAATAAGAACTGCTTAATCTAGAAAAGTAGGTATTTCCTGTATATAACAGGAAAATGCAGACAATGGAACTAGAGTCCCATTAAGTATTTTCCCATATACATATATGTACATTTGTAATCATATACACAATTATATGTTAATATTATAATTAACTTAATATATTACATATATATATATTTGTACTTTAAAATCACAAGAATTTGAGGACATAAAAGGGCTGTTTTGGGGTGCCCGGGTGGCTCAGTTGGTTAAGTGACTGCCTTCGGCTCAGGTCATGAGCCAGAGACCCGGGATCGAGCCCCACATCGGGCTGCCTGCTCGGCGGGAAGCCTGCTTCTCCCTCTGTCACTCCCCCTGCTTGTGTTCCCTCTCTGGATATGTTTCTCACTGTCAAATAAATAAAATCTTAAAAAAAAGGGGGGGGGCAGTAATAACTCCTCCTGCTTGTAAAAGATATGGGAAATAGGAAGTCACGAGAAAGTATATACAGTCCTTAAAAGTAAGAATAGAGAAAAGAAATGAGAATAGAGAGATTTAAGTCACCTTAAGAAACAATCTGTCATTCCAAGAAATGCCCTGGCAGCAAAGCAAAACAATTTTTTTCTTCATCTTTTAATCAGATAAGTGATTAACACTGAAATCATAAAGTCTCTCTCTGATTATATTTACCCTTACAGTTCTTTATTTGTTATTCCCAGTATACTTGACCTACTCCTTTAATAAGAAGGTTCTCTGTTGTTAGCCACTCTTTTAAATTTTTCCCTTCAATCTGTCTAGCTTTATTAATTTTCACTTATTTTCCCGTGTAAACTTTACAGACTACCACTTAAAATATGCATTCATGTTAATTTTCCCAAATTTTTACTAATCAGTGTAAGACAAAACATAAACGGAACTATCTGGCAGAAAAAGAAAAAACCCACAGTGTTGAAAACTCTATACCTTAAAATATATTTATAACAAAAGCAGAGACATCTTTGGTGCAAGAATATATCCAAGTATTAGGGAAGAATGTGTGAAACTGAATATCAGAGACACATAATTTTCAGCAATATGGAAAACAAGAGAAGGAAATTTTGAATCATTCCATGATAAAGACTGTGTGTAAACAAACAAACAAACAAACAAAAAAGACTGTGTGTAGAGGACCTGGGTGGCTCAGCTGTTAAGCCTCTGCCTTCCTCACAGGTCATGATCCAGGAGTCTGGGGATGGAGCTCTGTATGGGGCTCCCTACTGGACAGGAAGCCTGCTTCTCCCTCTCTCACTTCCCCTGCTTGTGTTCCCTCTCTCGCTGTGTTTCTCACTGTCAAATAAATAAAAACAATAATAAAAAAATAAATCTAGAAGACTGTGTGTATATATTTTATAGAGAGATGTATGTATGTCATTTTGTGTGACATCTGGTTTAAGATTTCATCAAATGTTGGGGCGCCTGGGTGGCTCAGTTGGTTAAGCGACTGCTTTCAGCCCAGGTCATGATCCCGGAGACCCGGGATTGAGCCTCACATCGGGCTCCCTGCTCAGCGGAAAGCCTGCTTCTCCTTCTCTCAGTCCCCCTGCTTGTGTTCCCTCTCTCACTGTGTTTCTCTCTGTCAAATAAATAAATAAAATCCTAAAAAAAAATTTCATCAAATGTTTATAAAGAAGAATCTGATACTTTAATCACATAATCTCATATAATTAAAAGTGAATAGTTTACACCTGTTCATGTGTGTGTATGCGTGTGTGGGTGTGTGTGTCTGAATGTGTCTGTGTATGCATATATATATATTTTTTGAATATGTACTATACTGTATATATGCAGTAAAATATCTTGAATTATTGTCTGGTATTATCAAATAATGTTTTTTAATGCGGTGGACTCTGGTTTTTTGCACACAAGGCTTTGAGAACAGGGCTCACAGGCCAACTAAGCAGCATTTCTAAAGACCATCACTTGCTCCCAAAGCACACTTGTTTGAGTGATCCACCCATTATCTTCATATGATGATTTGATATTATTTTATGATATAGCTTGAATTTACTATGCTACAGTCATTTGGTAGAACATTTGTTCTTCAATTTCTTGGGCAGTTGCATAATTCAAATGGTGAACATGACATTTTTCCCTTAGCTGGCCTGCAGACCGGTTATAAATTAACCAAAATGTTTAATCTTAATCATAAAGATTACAACTATCTGTTTTGTGCAGTTTTATTTATATTGGTCTTTTTTAAGATTTTATTTATTTATTTGATAGAGAGACAGATCACAAATAGGCGGAGAGGCAGGCAGAGAAAGAGGACGAAGCAGGCTCCCTGCTGAGCAGAGAGTCCAATTCGAGCCTCGATCCCAGGACCCTGAGATCATGACCTGAGCTGAAGGCAGAGGCTTAACCCTCTGAGCCATTGTATTGGTCTTTTAAGGACTTAGTCTATTTATTTCCATACTTTTATGCCCAGCACTGGGCATAATACAAGAAATACATTAGGTTCCTAAAACAAGATTGCCAAATTGAACTTCACTGAGAACTAAGTTGTTGGTTTACTTTTCTCCATCTATCATTTTAAAATCAATACTATATTGATGTGAAATTGAATAAAATAAAATAATATACGGTATAGATATTTCCATTGTAAATAATTAATTTTTCATTGATTTTTTTCTACCGTTATTATAATTATAAGCCACAAATTTCAATTGAATATCTATCTACTTTCTGGCAAGTCCTGTTTTGCATGCCAGGATATAGTGTCAACAAAATCTTGGACCTGTGCCCAAGGAGTTTATGAGTCTCGGGGGTGGGGGGTAGAGTTTTGAGGGAGATTTTAACTTAATGTTTTATATTCTGAAATGGAACTAAGTACAAAAGCATACAAAATATACTCCAATTCATTTCTAGAAAGAGGAATAAAGACTGGTTTCAAAAAGAAGATATACCTAAAGAAACATGTGCTATTTCTATGCTCACAGTCTACCATAATGGCCTGCAATGAAAAAAAATTGTTTAATTATTGAATCTAAACTAAGGTTTTTATATCATAATTCCATTATTATTTTCCTTCATGTTCTTCTTGACTGAAAAACAAAAACAAAAACAAAAGGGGAAGATGTTCCCTACACTTAAATAAACCAGGAATGGTTTAAATTCAAAACAGCATGTTCTGCCCATTAATTATGAATGTCTTCCTTTAAATGTGTAAAAGAATTGGTGAGGTAGTTGGAATTTGACATATTTTTAAAGGACATATTTTAAAAAGTACTGTAATGAAGTTAATCTGAAAATGCCATCATACAGAAATTGCTTAACAAAATGTAGTATGATACCATTCATTATTTTGTTCATCTCATAGTTATGGGCATCAATAGACATAAAACTGAGAAATAATCCTGCCCTCTAGTGGTGTTTAATAAATGTTAAAATATACTGAAAACACCATGCTGTGGCTACAGCAAATTGCACATCTACATATATTTGAGTAGAAACACTAAAACCTTACCTTTTGTATTAACAAATAGACATGTTTAAACTAACAGCTGTGAATGTTGCTTGGGATATTTCATTTCCTTAGAAATTTAGCAAAACAAACTTTGTTACAGAAGAAAGGTCACCCTATCTCTGCTTGTAAATGGTATTACCAATACTGAATTAGATTATTTAATGGAGTCTCTTTCCACTTGAATTTTGAGGAAAAATTCACCATCTGGGGAAAATTTACAAGCCCTCATCATGTTGTTTATCTCTGCCTAAATTTAGAGTAGAAAACCCACATCTCTCTTTACTGACATAGGACTCTGAAGGATCTGTATGAAGAATACAATTATCACAATTGAGTTAATATTTTTTATTTTACCTTAGCATTCTCTATATTCTTTGTACAATTGTATTAATCTGACACAGAGAAACACAGCTAGAGAGGGAACACAAGCAGGGGAAGTGAGAGAGGAAGAAGCAGGCTCCCCGCCGAGCCCAATGTGGGGCTCGAACCCAGGACTCCAGGATCATGACCTGAGCCGAAGGCAGTTGCTTAACAACTGAGCCACCTAGGGCGCCCCAGTATTCTCTATATTCTTGATTATATGTTAGATGACATCTAAAATACATTTATTCCCATGGGCTTCTACCACAAGAAAAGCAGGATTTTTTCAGGTATACATAGCATAACTACACCCACAGAAATTATATCATAAAAGAAGATATATATGTACTGAAACAAAGACAAATCTTAAATTTTTGACTACTTGGATTTTTTAAATCTGCACTGATTTTTACTTATGATTGTCAAAAAATCAACACTAATCTCTAGTCATAGAATGATGCCATTAAAAACTATTAGGGGTTTTAGAAATAATTATTTAAACTTCATTTACAATGAATTAATGTTCAAAACAGATCTATTGGTTTAGTCAAGTTATACAGTTGGTTACTTGCTTGCTTGATTGGTTCATTGAAAGTCAGAACTCCATGGCAAAATGTTTTGTACTTATTGTTCAATACTACTTCTAACTTATCACTATACCTACAAATATGATTTTCTATGATTCAGAATCTTGTCATGCCTGCATCCTAATCCTGAGAATCTCTAAATACACTTTACAGAGTAAAAACTAGGATTTTTGAGATGGGAAGATTATCCTGGATTATCTGGTGGGCCCAACATAATCACAGTGTCCCTTAGTAGAGAAAGGCAGAAGAGTCAGATTCAGAGAAAGAGATGTGATGACAAAGCAAAGAAAAATATTTGAAGATACTGTGTCTTGAAGATGGGGCCACAAGTCAAGGAATGCAGGTGCTCTCTATAATTCAGAAAAGGAAGAAAATATTCTCTCCTGAAGTCTCCGGAAGATTCACAATCCTGCAACTCACTGTATATTTCTGACTTCAACAACTGTAATAAATTTGTTGTTTTAAGCAACTAATTTTACAGTAATTTGTTATAGCAACAATAAGAGATAATACAAGCCAACTAGATTCTAAATTCTATGAAGTCTGGGATTATTTATTCTTTTTCACTTATTCCATTGATTAGAAGTATGGTGCCTGAAATCACAATCTCAGAATCTTCTGAAGACTTATTAACAGTGCATATTAAAGCATTCTAATCTAGAAGGCTAATCAAAGATACCATGGGATGGGCTCAGAAATATGTGTTTTCAGAAGCCCTACAAGTGATAAGTGCAAAGTCTGTGAACTACTGACTTATATAAAAGCATATCTTTCACCTAGTACAGGGAGGAACAGTGACTGGAGAAATAAACATATATTTTGGCAAATGGAATTGTATTTTAAAACTGACAATCAATACCTTGACACTCACTTCACAATATGATTGGTAGATTTATAGAATTTTAGTGTCTCAAAGACTTCTTCAATGAAGAAATAGGGAATATAACCCCTCCACAAAATCATGTACTTCTCCAGTCCAATAGGATATGGGGTAAGAATGAGGTTAAATCTAGAGGAATTGGCAGAGTAGACTAAATACTTCCTAATCCACCAAAAAGAGACTTGACGTGAGCAGAACAGGTAATTTCTTTCATTAATAATAGACGTATCTGTGGGGCACCTAGGTGGCTCAGTTGTTAAGCATCTGCCTTCGGCTCGGGTCATCATCATGGAGTCCTGGGATGGAGCCCTGCATCGGGCTCCCTGCTCAGTGGGAAGCCTGCTTCTCCCTCTCTCATTCCCTCTTTCCCTCTGCTTGTGTTCCCTCTCTCACTGTGTTTCACTCTGTCAAATAAATAAAAATTTTTTTAAAGGTGCCTGGGTGGCTCAGTGGGTTAAGCCTCTGCCTTCAGCTCAGGTCATGATCTCAGGGTCCTGGGATCTGGGCCCCTGTTGGTCTCTCAGCTAGGCAGGGAGCCTGCTTCCTCCTCTCTCTCTGCCTGCCTCTCTGCCTACTTGTCATCTCTCTCTTTGTCAAATAAATAAATAAAATCTTTAAAAAAATATTTTAAAAAATAGATGTATTTAGTTTATTCAATAAATTAATGTTCTAAAAAATAATATAAATTCTGATTTTGGATCTTTTTTTAAATTACATAGATATATATGAAAATATTCTCTGTAAAATATTCAACCAAAATAAATATAGCAAACTAGTAATGATTCTTTTACTACTCATCACCTTCCCAGAATCTCCACTCTGGCTACAACTATGCTTAACAGTTTTACAGTTTTGAGTGCATACATAAGGTTATGTATTTACATGAAATCTCTGCGACATCTTCCAATGACTGTCCCACCCAAATAAACACACTCATATTTGTGAGTCTATTATCTCTATATATGTAACAAAGACATTACATAAGGAGAAAAAGAATTTGATAAGGAAACAGAATTTGTATATGTGTATATCATATGTGAATAGGCATATACTAGGTGCACACACACATGAATAAGATACACATACCTTTGTCTTGGAGTTCTTTCTATTTTGGAACACTTACGTGTATCTTATTTGTTTGATAGGCTACATATTACTAAAAAGAATGGGCAGTCTAAAATCTGTTTTATTAAGCCAGCCCCAACGATGCACATTTATATTTTCTAAGTTCTCATAGCTGTGTTAACACAGACACACATATTTACATATACATATATATTGTACCAGTGGAGTATGGCATGTCAGTGAATTGCTGTGATTAGAATTATGTCATCAAGTCCTAACACATAATGCCTGTTTAATAAATGTCTTAAATAAATGAAGGGCTGTATGATCCAACAGTAACAGAGTAAAAAAGTGGGGCACCTGGGGGGCTCAGTTGGTTAACCGACTGCCTTCAGCTCAGGTCATGATCCTGGAGACCTGGGATCGAGCCCCACATCGGGCTCTCTGCTCTGCGGGAAGCCTGCTTCTCCCTCTCTCACTCCCCCTGCTTGTGTTCCCTCTCTCACTGTGTTTCTCTCTGTCAAATAAATAAATAAAATATTAAAAAAAAAAAACAGAGTAAAAGAGTGTCACCACATTCTTACCAGTACTAATATTAGTGTCTGTTAATTTAGCAGATGGGTCATTAATCTAATATTTCCTTTAAGTGGATTACTGGTGAGGCTGAACAAGTTTCCTTATGTTTATGTGTAAATATATTGTGTCAAATTACTCATATGTTTTGTTTTTATATCTACTAAGAGTTTATTTTAACTTTCAATTAGGTTCATTTTTTTTTAAGATTTTATTTATTTATTTGACAGATAGAAACAGCTGGAGAGGGAACACAGGCACAGGGAGTGAGAGAGGGAGAAGCAGGCTTCTGCCAAGTGGGGAACCCGACAAGGGGCTCAATCCCAGCGCTCTGGGATCATTACCTGAGCCAAAGGAGAAGCCCAATGACTGAGCCACCCAGGTGCCCCAGTTAGATTGATTCTTATATGTAATAAACAAATAAGCCATTTGTTTTGAGCAATACACAGTCCCTTCAAAAGTATATACTTTCTCCTCCTGGAACTGTTTTCAGTAATTGCTAATGTTAACTTTCTACCTGGCATGATGACTGGAAGATACTTAACATGACTGAGTTTAAGAAAAGAAATACCTAAGATTAGGTGGCTATTCAAGGCTCTTTTCTTCACACATTCCAAAATGAGGACAAATAATTTATTCTTTTTTATTTTGAGAATCAGTCAAAGGTCCAATGAAATAAATATAAGCCGGAAATGTAAAACCTATTCAGCAAATGTAAAAATTCCTACTAGTATATTTTTATCTGTAAGAAAATTGAAAGCATTACTTTTCAGTCAGATAAAGACACCTTCAGAAAGATTAAATGAAAGTGAGGGAAAAATGAATTTTAATTACTTGGATTCTGCTACACAAAGAGAGAAAGAGTTTCATTTGGGAAAGTCAGCCAATATTTTACAGAATATAGAAAAGTAATGCAATCCATACTGCCATATATATGATTTAAAATTGCTAAAAGTCTAAATATGAAACCAAACTAGATGCTATTTAGAAGATGGGCTAATTCAGGAAGGTCCTTTGGCACAATTAGGAGCCATTATTTCTGATTTCTTCAGATTTGATTCCATTAGTAAAGTGAAATTCACATTGTGTTAACACATTCAAAAAAGCAGGAACCACTGAGGAGAGTGAAAAGTAAATACAAACCATCTGGGCATAGTCATATTTTCTAAAATAATTGTTATCTACAATAGTAGTCACTAAGAAATTACACAGATCTTCCTTGGCTTATAAGGGGGTTATGTACCAATAAATGCATCATAAGTGGGAAATACCAGAAGTCAAAAGTGCATTTATACACCTAACATACTGAACATTATAGCCTAGCCTAACCTACTTTAAATGTGCTCAAAACACTTACATTTGCCTACAGTTAGGCAAAACAGTCCAACACAAAGCCTATTTTAGAATAAAGCTTTGAAGAGCTCCCGTAATTTAATGAATACTGTATTGACAGTGAGAAACAGAATGGCTGTGTGAGTACAGAATGGTTGTTAAGTGTATCAGTTGCTATCCTCGTGATTGCCTGGCTGACCAGAAGCTACAGCTGCCGCTGCCCAGCATTATGAGAGAGTACTGTCTGCATATAGCTAGCCTGGGAAAAGATCAATATTCACAATCTGAAGTACGGTTTCTACTGCATGCTTACCACTTTTGCATCATCGTAAAGTCATAAAATTGTAAGTCAAACCATCGCAAGTTGGGAACCATCTGTATTTATCTTAATTGTGTCTTCAATATCTCTCCTATTTCCAAACAGGAGAGGGAGGACAAAACCCACACAAATTACTGTCTTCCATTTTTCAGTATCCTTGCATATATATGTTTAAAACCTGTTAACCACTCTGATGTGTTGGTGTACTAAGTAAGTGATACTTAGAGGATTAAAATTCCACTTAAATGGCAAAGCAGTACCAGTTTCTATAAGGAAAAGCAAGGAAAGGAAGAAGAGAGACTGCATTCAGTTCAGGACTGAGGGAGGAGGGGTAAATGAAATACACTGGACATTTAGGATTAACACAGGTCTAAAAGGTGCTCTGGGTAGCCAGTGTACTGTGGTGCCATCACTGACTGAACTGTTTTTGTTAACATGTTGAGTGGTCAATGCCAATCTTTGTCTCTTACTTTTGCTCAATTCATTTGTTCAATAATTCCTATGTGAGCCAATAATTGTGGGTTTTATATGGTCAGGTGGTAGGTAAAGAAAAGATCAGATAGCCATTCACATTCAGATGTTTTGATTTTGACCTAAGCTCTTTACCTAATTCTTCAAATCTTCTTTCTACTCATGTGTGAAATGAAGAAAACTGTATCTTCCTTACAGGATTTTCAGAGGATTTAGTGAAATAAGTTATATAAAACATTTAGCACTGTCCCAAGCATACAGTAATAAATAATTGATCACAGATGATGATAATGAAGAGGATGATGATACAATACTATATGCTATATTATAATTAACTTTCTTATAGTCTATAATTTGTCTATTCTAATAGTGTCCATGGAAATTGGAAATTTAAAAATTTCATAAAATCCAATTTATCAGTTTGTTCTCCTATGGATCACACTTCTGATGTTACATTTTAAATATTCTTTGCCTAAGCCGAAGTCATAGATCTTTTCTCTAATTTTTTTCTACAAGTTGTAAAATTTTGGGCATTATATTTATATCTATGATCCTTTCTCAATTATTATTTATGGTACACAGTTTGTATTGAAGTTCATTTTTTTAACATACAAATATCCAATTATTCCACCCGCATTTGTTGAAAATACTTTTTATCACTCGATTGCCTTATACTGTGTTGAAAATTATCCATACATATGGGATTAGGGCTATTTATGTATGCTCTGTTCAATCTGCCAGTAACATTGTCTTGGTTAAGGTGGTTTAAAATAAATTTTGAAATCAGGGAGTGTTAGTTCTTCATCTTAAAAGTAGTTTTGGCTATTCTAGGTTCTTCCCATTGTCCCATGTATTTTAGAATCCATTTGTCAATTTCTAAAAAAAAATTCTAAAAATAGACTATTTAGGTTTTAGGTTCATAGTAAAACTAAGAAGAAGGCATAGAGATTTCTTTTTTATCTTCATCCTACACATGAGTAGCCTCATGCATTATTAGCATGCCCATCACAGTAATATATTTATTATAACTGATAAACTTCAATTGACATATTATCACCCAAAGTCCATAGTTTACATTAGGGTTCACTCTTCCTGTTATATAGTCTGTGGATTTTGACAAATTTATAATGGCTTGTATCCACCATTGTACATCATACAAAATAGTCCCACTGCCTTAAAAATCCTTTGTG
Source organism: Spilogale gracilis (assembly GCA_004023965.1). Lineage (NCBI taxonomy): Eukaryota > Metazoa > Chordata > Mammalia > Carnivora > Mephitidae > Spilogale > Spilogale gracilis. The sequence continues at coordinate 33,859 of PITA01007003.1, read as the reverse complement.
CTTTTCCTGTTTACCCCTCCTTTCCTCCTCCCCCATGGAAACCACTGATCTTTTTCCAGTCTCCATAGTTTTTCCTTTTCTAGAATGTCATACAATTGGACTCACCCATATGTAGCCTTTTTAGATCGGCTTCTTTCATTAAATAATATGCTTTTAAGTTTCTTGTACATCTGTTATGGCTTGATAGCTTTTTTTTTTTTAAAGTGGTGTATATTCCATTGTATGGATGTGCCCCAGTTTACATAGCCTATTCACCTACAGAAGGGTATCTTGGTTGCCTCTAAATTCTGATAATTACAAATTACAAATAAAGCTGGTATAAACATCTTTGTGTAAGTTTTTGTGTGGATGTAAGTTTTCAACTCACTAGAGTAAATATTAAAGTATAATTTCTGGATCACATGATAAGAAACTGCCAATCTCCCTCCCGAAGTGGTTATAGCAGTTTGCATTCCCACCAGCAATGCATGGGCGTTCCTGTTGCTCCACATCCCCAGTTTTATGCATTTTGGCCATTCTGTAATAGGTATGCAATGTATCTCCTGGTTGTAATTTGTTATCATAGTGACTTTATGATATGGAACATCTTTTTACATACTTATTTTCTATCCATATATCTTCTTTGGCAAGATGTCTGTTAAGATCTTTGGCCCAATTATTAATCAGGTTGTTTGCTTTTTTATTGTTGAGAATCTTTTTTTTTTTTAAGTTTTTGTTTAAATTCCAGTTAGTTAACATAGTTTTGTGTTAGTTTCAGTTGTACAATATAGTGATTCAACAAGTCCTTACATTACCCACTCCTCATTGCAAATGTACTCCTTAATCCTCATCACCGATTTAACCCATCCCCCCACCCACCTCCTTTCTGGAAGTTCTTCATAGCTAAGAGCCTCTTTCTTGATTCTCTCTCTCTCTCTCTTTTGTTTTCCCTTTGCTAATTTGTTTTGTCTCTTAAACTCCACATATAAATGAAATCATATGGTATTTGTCTTTCTCTGACTGACTGATTTCACTCAGCATTATATTCTCTAGCTCCAACCATGACATTACAAATGGCAAACTTTCACCTTTTTATGGTTGAATAATATTCCATTATTTATATGTGTGTATATAGCTACATATGGACACACACACATACATACACCCCACCTCTTCCTTATCCATTCAGCTATGGATGGACACATAGGCTACTTCTGTATCTTGGTATTGTAAATGAAGCTACTATAAACCTAGGGTGTATATATCCCTCTGAATTAGTGTTTTTGTATTCCTTGGATAAATAACCAGTAGCATGATTGTTGGATCATAAAATAGTCCTACTTTTAATTTTTTGAGAAACTTTGTGCTGTTTTCTACAGTGACTACAGCTGTTTGCATTCCCACCAACAGTGCAAGAGGGTTCCTTTTCTCCACATCTTGCCAACGCCTGTTGTTCCTTGTGGTGATTTTAGAGCCATTCTGTCAGGTGTGAGTTGATACTGCATTGTTCAGTTTAAAAATTTCCCTGTACATTTTGGTTAACAGTCCTTTATCAGATGTGTCCTTTGTAAATATTTTCTCCCAGTTTGTGACTCATCTTCTAATTCACTTGACAATGTCTTTCACATAAAACAATTTTTTTAGTGTTACTAAAGTCCAGATTATCAATATTTTCTTTCATACCTTTGGTGTTGTGACTAAAGTTACCACCAAGCCCAAAGTCATCTAGGTTTTCTTATGTTATCTTATAGGAATTTTATAATTTTGCATTTTACATTTAAATCTATGATCTAGGGCGCCTGGGTGGCTCCAGTGGGTTAAAGCCTCTGCCTTCAGCTCAGGTCATGACCTTGGGGTCCTGGGATTGAGGCCCACATCGGGCTCTCTTCTCAGCAGGGAGCCTGCTTCCTCCTCTCTCTCTGCCTGCCTCTCTGCCTACTTGTGATCTATCAAATAAATAAATAAAATCTTTTAAAAAATAAATCTACGATCTATTTTGAATAAAATTTTTTCAAAATGTGTAATGTCTGTCTACATTCCTATTTTTTGCATATCAATGTCCAGTTGTTTCAGTACCATTTTTTGAAAAGGCTTTCTTTGATTCATTGTATTGCCTGTGCACCTTTGTCAAAAATCACTGGACTATATTTATGTGGTATCTATTCCTGTACTTTGTATTTTACTTTATTGATCTATTTGTTTATTCTTTTACCAATACCACAATGGCTTTATTACTGTAGCTTTCTAATAAACCTTGGAGTTTCTGAAAGGATTTTTATTAGAATTGACTCGTATCTGTTGATTGATTTGGAGAGAAGTGTCATCTTGACAGTATTGAGTCTTTGGACATTTGAACTCATTATAGTCCTAACTATTTATCTCTTTTAAAAATTTTCATTCAGTGATATTTTGTATTTTTCAGTATACAGGTCTTGCACAGCTTTTGTTCGATTTATAAATATGAAATATGTTGAGAAACATGTAAGACCTGTACATTAAAAACTTCAAAACATTGCTCAGAGAATTTAAGAAAATCAAAATAAATGATGACATTTTTCCATGTTCCTGGTTCAGAAGACTCAGTAAGCACTTTTTTTTTTACCAAATTACTTTTATTTTAGCTTCTGATCATTTAATGCTTGTAAATGGACATACATTTTTGTATACTTATCTTATATCTTCATTATTTTTAGAAGCTTTCTGTATTTTCCATCAAATTTTGCACTTAGACAATAATGAAAAAAATAAATTCCAAAACCAAACAGCTCTGTCATGGATTTGATGTTATTAACATAAGATCAGATCCTTTTGGAATTAGAAAATATTATGATGAGCAGCAAAAGTATTCAGATCACTAGTTTTTTCTGGAACAAGATGGCTTTATTTGAAGAATGATATTCTAATATGTCTAACGTGTCCAGTTAAATGAGTCTTAACAAAAAAATACTTAAATGAGTACTATTTTAGAAAATAAGTGAACATGTAAACCTCTCAAGGGACTCTTCTTATAATGGCAGTTCTCCAACTATTGTAATATTGACCTTGAGATGATTTCTCTATGGAGGAATGACATGTTTGTGCATACACATTTGCATGTGTGTGTGTATGTTTAACTTTGCAGGTTTTCTTTTTATAATCTTTTAGTCATAATAACTATTATATTAAATGAATTAAGTGCCTAGAGTAGATGCTGCTCAAAATTAGCTGTTATTATATTAGTATTGTAGAGAGTAACATATTTTACAAAAAGCTATCATATATATAATCACTTCTTATTATCACAGAATCAAAGTAATTGCTTATTCCCTTGTGTAAAAGAGCAAACTGTGCTTAAGTTACCTGCTTAATATTATATATCACTGGGAGCATATCCAGTACTCAGACTCAACTATGTCTAAGGAATTTTGTAAACCATGCTGTCAGTAGTAATTGCTTTAAACAAGTAAGAAATAAATCAAAAGTCAATATTAACAGTATTTCCATTAAAGTGCATCTTTCAAATAACACACATGCTTTCCTAATGTTTCATTTGGTATCTAACAGCCCAAATGCAAACGTTAAAAAAAAAAGTGTTTGTCTTCCTGGCAAAGATTTTGTAATAGCAAGGTTTGTTCCAGTATTTTACTTGAAGTAAGTAATCATGACTAACTAAGATAGACCACAATTTCACAACACAAACAGAGTATTTTCACTGGATATCTGCCATCAATGCCCTTCTTGACTGCATTTTGTATGAAGGCACTCCAAAGGTTTTCAGTTAAATATTACTGGCAAAACATGTCCATTTTTCCCTTCTTTTGGCTACTATAAAATACAGGAACTGACATTCATCTGAATATCAGCTCTACTCTGTCTCCAAGTAAATCCTTATCAAGTAAGGCATTGATTAGTACACTCACCCCCAACAGCCAGTTAGATGTGTAATTAATCTCGTGGCCATAAATTTAGTACTTGTGGATGAAGTAAGCACTAGTCTACATACCCACTGTAGGTATTTTTAACTGTTTTCATGTTGGTCTGGTTTATATTGCTGAGCTTCTGCTTCTGTGGTATATTCACCTAATTTGATATTTATGTTGGAAGTTAAATCTACAAAGTTAAGGAGAACTCTCAAGAGACTCTTAATGATATGACTTGAGCATCTGAGTACACTGAGGCATAAGCACCATGAAAGCAAAGTCTTTGTCTTGTTTAAAGCTACCATGTAGTGCCAAAATCAGTGCTTTTTATGTAGCAGGCACTGAAGTAATTTAATGAGTGAACTAAGTGACAATATTTAATTTAATGAGTGAACTAAGTGACAGCATTTACTGAGATAATGACAACTATGGACTGGGATCTTTGTGCACAGTATCACAAGCTGAGATTTGGAGACATTAATTTGGAAATGCTTTTGAATCTTCAAAATGGAGAAATGAATTAATCAGAGTTGAGATATAGAAGATGGAAGCAGTCTAGATAGAAGATAAATATTTAGAATCTTCTGCATACAGATGGAACATAAAACCATGAATAAAAATGAGAAGTCCATGCTCTTCCTAAATAAAACAAGAGGACCCATGACATTGCCTGAGGGACTCTACTGTCTAAAAAGAGGTTGAAGGAGAAAAGTCTGAAGGACAGCATTATCAAGGAACTGTTGCCTACACATTTCCTCAACATCCTAGGGTCATCCATCTCAGAATGAAAGACCATGGAAGCCGTTAAGAGAACTTCAAGGGGACAGGATAACCAAAAACAACAAAAAGAAGGAAAGTATGAGCTTTCTTTTCTAAGTTGCAAGTAGCTGTGTTTCCTGAGCAACATAACATGATGTCTGAACACATCTGAGCAGGATTTAGGGTTTTAATCAAATACAATTTACAACAAAATTATCGAGCATATTTAATAATATGACTAATCCTTATTGTGCTTCATGGTAATTAGGCACAATGTTAAGCAGCTTGCATAAATGAATGTGATTAGCATGTTTATATAGCTAAACTCAATCGTTTTTTTATTGTCAAGGGAAGAATAAGGAGGCAAAAAATGTGGTAAGAAGGATGCTTTTTTGAGGTCTCTTCAAAACTCTTTGATAAATAACCTGGTAATATCCCTCTTTGCAGAGTAAAGAAACTCCTCAATCAAAATCCTTGTTAATTGCTTTACAAAAAAGACAGTAAAAATTAGATTCTGAGTTTCATCTACTGTGTTGATTTAAAATCTGTCAACTCATTGACAATTAAAGGTGCTTCAAAGATAAAAAGGAATAGTTTAGTAGAATTTAAACAAATTGACATTTAGTAAGAGGAAGATCAGAACAAGGTAGTCTAGGAAAAAGCCAAAGACAAATTGGAGAGACATCATGATAAAGCAAATATTAGGTTAAACAAGCAAGATTACGAGAGAAAATCAGAATTCATTGTTTTTGTCTTTCACAGTGCAATTAAATCCATTTCTATTTTTTCAGGGAAATCAGAGAAAGTTATGTGGCTTTTATCCATACTTTTAGTAACATAAGTTCTTACGATCATTTACAGTCATAAAAGTAATATCGAGTCAGTAATAATGTCGATCCAAATTAATAACTAAAATTTATACATTTTATTAATGATAAGGCTTAGCTTTTACTCTTATCTCAACTTGTTCTCTGTCAGGATACCTACCTTTGCAAAAAAGGAGTTCTAGGATGCAACTTTTTTTTCCCCCAAACTTGCTCTTCTACATTCTCATTCTTATATGCTAACTTTTGTTTTTATTCTTTCACATTCAAAGAAAAAAAGAAAAAAAGGAAATTTGTTGAAGGCCAGAAAAGTTCTTACTTGACTAAATATAGTCATGGTCCAATAGTCCTTCTGTTTCCTGGGCCTGCACTCTATTTAGAGTTAAATCTATCTTTGTTTTACATTCTTCTCCTCCTCTTCCTGCTTTTCCTTCTCTTTCTTCTTCTCTTTATCCTCTTCTCTTTACTTCCTTCCATATTCTTCTTCCTCTTTATCTTCTTCTATTTCCATCCTCAGAAATGCTAGCAACTCTTAATTCAACTGTCATTTTACTTAGATCACACTCTTTAGTGGATGATTTCATAATGACAAAAAGGGGTCATATAATTCAGAGGACATAGTAATGCTAAACTGCTGTGTGCCCAATAACAACTTAAAAACATCTGAAACAAAAACTGATGTGACTGTAAATCACCAAATATGGTTGGGGATTTTAATATTCTTCTCTCAGTAGTTGATGAGATCTTTGACAGAAAATCAGTAAGTATAGAAGACAAACAAAGACAAACAACAACAACAACAACAAAACTAGTAACTAACATCACTGGAATAACATTTATAGAGCAACTGAAATTCCCAACTTCTTTTTAGGTACACATGGAACATCTTTCCAGAAAGGTTCTCAACTACGAAAAAAGTCTCCAATGAACAATCCAAAATGGAAATTAAGAAAACAATTTCATTTACAATAGCATCACAAAGAATACAATACTTAGGATTAATCTTAATCAAGGAGATGAAACACTTGTACAACTGAAGACTACAAAAAATTAACAAAAGAATTAGAAACACAAATAAAAGGAAACTCCCCTCATGTTCATGGATCAGGTTTAATACTGTTAGGCTGTTAATACTACACAAAGTTATCTATAGATTTAATGTAATCCTTATCAACATCCCAAAGTGGTTTTATAAAAACAGAAAAAAAAATAATCCAACTTAAAATTCATACAGAGTCTCAAGGGATCCTGAAGAGTCAAAATAATCTTGAAAAAGAATATAGTTGGAGGACTCATACTTCCTGATTTCAAAACAAATTACAAAGCTACAGTAATCAGGGATGCCTGCGTGGCTCAGTCATTAAATGTCTGCCTTTGGCTCAGGTCATGATCCCGGAGTCCCAGGATCAAGCCCCGCATCAGGCTCCCTGCTTGGTGGGAAGCCTGCTTCTTCTCCCTTTATCACTCCCCCTGCTTGTGTTCCCTCTCTAGCTATTTTTCTCTCTGTCAAATAAATAAATAAAATCTTTAAAAAAAAAAAAGAAAACTAGAGTAATCAAAATTTGTGCAGTACTGGCATGAAGACAGACCTATAGACAAACGGAATAGAATAGCAAGCCTAGAGTAAATTATTGTATATATGGTCAAATGTTTTTTGACAAAGGTGCTAACAGCATTTAATGGAGAGAGAACAGTTTTTTTCAACAAACGCTGCTAGAAAAACTGAATACCTCCATGCAAATAAATTAAGTTGGACTCTTCTCTTACACCATACAAAAAATAATTCAAAATAGAATAAAGACCTAAAAGTCAGAGCTCAACTTATGAAGCTTAGAAGAAAACAAGGGGAGAAATTTCATAACGAATGTTGCAGTTACTATGTGAATATACCAAAGCACAGGCAATGAAAACAGAATTGATGAACTGGACTACATCAAAATTAAAACCTCTTGTACATCAGAGGGCACAATCAATAGAGTGAAAAAGCCACCTATGGACTGGGAAAAAAATATATATGCAACTCACGTATTTCATAAGGTAATTAATAATCAGAAGATACAAAGAATTACTAATCATAAAAAAAATGAAAATCCAGGGTGCCTTGGTGACTTAGTTGGGTAAGTATCCAACTCTTGGTTTTGGCTCAGGTCATGATCTCATGGGTGGTGAGATGAAGCCCCATGTCAGGCTCCATGATCAGTGGGGAGTCTGCTTGAGATTCTCATCCTCTGCCCCACCCCTTGCTCACACTCTCTTTATCACAAATAAATAAATCTTTAAAAAACAAAACAAAATAAGATGCAAATCTAGACCACAGTGAGATTGCCTCACACTGATTAGAATGACTACTCTCAAAAACAGAAAATAATAAATATTGGTGAGAATGTAGGGAAACTTGTCATGGATGAATGGACAGACAAAATGTAGTATTTACATGGAATGGAATGCTACTCAGCCTGAAAAATGGGAGAAAATTACACAATGTTCAAAATGAATAATGAAACCTGAGGATATTATACTAAGGGAAATAAGCAAGTCAGTCACAAAAAGATAAATACTGTATAGTTCCACTTATATAAGGCACCCAGAGTAATTAAATATCATGAACACAGAAAACAGAATAGCAGTTACCAAGTGTTGGAAGAAGGATGTGGTATCATTGCTTCTCAGTGTTTTGTGAGATGAGAAGTTCTGGAGATTGCACAACAGGGTGAATGTACTTAATGCTACTAAACAGTATAATTTAAGATGGTTAAGATGATAAATGCTAAGTTATGTGAAAAAATAATCTAAAATAAGAGAGACCTAATCCTAACATATAAAATAAAATTTTAAAAAGTTGATAAATTTAAAAAAATGAAAATCATAAAAGGTATTTTCTCCAACCAAACCGAGTTAAATTTGAAATAAGCAAATGAGATTTCTGAGATATCTCCTATACATCTGCAATTGAAATAACACACACCAAATAATTATGGGTTAACGACAAACTTAAAATTTTAAACAATGCAAAGTAAATTTAATTGAATGTTAATGGAGGACAGTGGGAGAAGGAAAGTAAATGGGAACTAGGGTAATCTAGGGTGGGAAATGAAACAACAGAGACTTTGGACACAGAAACAAACTGAGGGACTTGGAGGGAGGGGTGGAGAGATGGGAGAGCCTGGTGGTGGGTACTGGGGACACCTGAGGCGTGGAGCACTGGGTGTGGGGAATGGGGAATGAATCTTGGAACACTGGGAAAAAAAAATTAGCAACAATAAAAAAATAAAAATAAAAAATAAATGAAAACAAAACACCAAATTTGAGGGGTATAGTTGGAGCAGTGTTTATAGTAAACTATACAGCATCAAATAGAGGGAAAGAAAGAACATAAATCCCCATCAATTCCTACCTTAAGAAATTATAAAAAGAATGGAAATAAACCAAACTGAGGGAAAATAAAATAATAAAAATCAGAGTGAAAATAAAAAAATAAAGACTACTGAAAAGCAAATATTACTGATCTGAGAAGATCAATAAAAATAAAGTCTCTAGCCTGAGTGACCATGAATAGAGGGAAAACAAATTATTAACATCAGAAAGATGTCATCACTAAAGTTTCTACATATTTTTTAAAAGATAAGTATATTGCAAACTACTTTATGCAAATCTTTGAACACCTTAGAAATAGACAGGTATCTTTAAACATACAAATTGAAGAGCTCACTGAAGAAGAATCATTACTTGACTAACCCTATGTCTATTAGAAAATCAAATCTGCAAGTAAAAATGATTCAACAGAGAAAATTATAAGCACAATCAGCTTCACTGGTGAAATAAATCATTATTTGGGGAAAATAACACAAATTTTATACAAAATCCTATAGAAAATTGAAGTGGAAAGAAGAGGAAGACTTTACAACTAACTTTGTGAGACCAGAATCGCAATGGTACCAAAACCAGAAAATGACATAGCAAGAAAAAATAAATAAATAAGAAATATCTCATATGAACCATCAATGCAAATATTCTAAACTATATTTTAGTAAAATTTAAAAAATATATACAAAGGATCATACATCATGAAAAATTTGGTTTGATCCATGGGCATAAGGTTGGCTTAATATTAAAAAATAAACCAGGGGCGCCTGGGCAGGTCAGTCATTAAGCAGCTTCTTTAGGCTCAGGTCATGATCCCAGAGTCCTAGGATCAAGCCCAGCATAGGCAATTGGGCTCCCTGCTCGGCAGGAGGCCTGCTTCTCCCTCTCCCACTCCCCATGCTTGTGTTCCCTCTCTCACTGTCTCTCTTTCTCTGTCAAATAAATAAATAAAATCTTAAAAAAAAAAAAAATCTGACATCTATCCCACTTCCTGATAAAAAAAAAAACAAAAACTCTCAATAGGGTGCCTGGGTGGCTCAGTGGGTTAAGCCTCTGCCTTCGGCTCAGGTCATGATCTCAGGATCCTGGGATCCAGGCCTGCATCGGGGTCTCTGCTCAACAGGGAGTCTGCTTCCTCCTCTCTCTCTGCCTGACTCTCTGCCTACTTGTGATCTCTCTCTCTGTCAAATAAACAAAATCTTAAAAAAAAAAGAAAAATTCAATAAACTAGAATTACAAAGGAATTTTTTTCAACTAGAGTAAAGGCTCCTATGGAAAACTATAGCTAAAATCATATTTGACTGCAAGTACAGAAAATATGCCCCTGAGACCAGAAAAAAAAAAAATTAAGATCTCCACTGTTACAGCCTCTACTCAGTATTATACTGAGGTTTCTAGCTAGAAAGATAGGGCAAATAAAGAAATCAGAGACATCCATATTGAAAAAAGAAGTAGATTGTATTTTACTCATAGATAGAAGATCATCTATATAAAAATTAGTTATTTACAAAAAGCTATTATAACAAATAAGAGAGTAACATAGCTGAATATAAAAATCACTATCAGATTTTATGATATTTCTATACCCTATCAATCATCAGAAATTAAAATTTTAAAAAATACTCAAAATTAGCATCAAATATATGGAATATTTTGGTAGATATTGAAATGTATAAGTTTTAAACACTAAAAACTAGAAAATATATAGAATATCCCCCAATACAATGCAATTCAGATCAAAGTCTCAGAAGCTCCTCACCTTTTTTTTTTTTGTAGTGATTAACAAGTTACTCCTAAATTCAAAGAACCTTGAATAGAACTTTTTTTAAAGGAAGAAAGAGTGGGAGGACCACCTGCATTCTAACTACAGCAACCATGACAATGTGGTATATGTATCAAAAGACAAATAAATAGAATGTAATAGGGAGTACAGAAATAGATGTACAAATATATTGTCATTTGATTTTTAATACAAAGGCAGATCAGTGGCAAAAACAACTGTCTTTTCTTTTTTTTTTTTTTTTAACAACTGTCTTTTCAACAGATAGTGTCTGAATTTTTAGAAAAAAAAAATTTTTTTTAATATTTTATTTGACAGAGAGAAACACAGCTAGTGAGGGAACACAAGCGGGGGGAGTGAGAGAAGGAGAAGCAGGCTTCCCGCGGAGCAGGGAGCCCGATGTGGGACTCGATCCTGGATCTCCGGGATCATGACCTGAGCCGAAGGCAGTCACTTAACCAACTGAGCTACCCAGGCGCCCCTGAATTTTTAGAAATTTATATGCAAAACTAAATGAACTTGTACTTATATTCCACAACATTTACGCAAATTAACTCAAATGGGTAATACATTTAAATGTAAAAATAAAAACTATACAACTTCTAGAAGAAAATATATGAAAAAGTCTTTGTAAGCTCTGGTTAGGCAAAGATTTCTTAAACACAGTACCAAACATAATTCATAAAAGAAAACCAACACACTAAAATCCATCTGAGTTAAGAATTTCTACTCTAAAAGACACTGTTAAGAGAATGAAAACAGAAGGCACAGACTTGGAGAAAAATATATTCTAGTCACATTAAAGTCCATATATTCAAAAATAGAGAACTCAAAACTTAATAAATAAAAAGCAAACAAGCCAATTATAAATGGGCAACTTTTTTAAATTAACATTTAATCAAAGAAAATATATGGGTGACAAAAACAGTAAAAGATATTCCATATTATTATCTTCAAAGGAAACTAAAACTATAATGAAATTTAACTACAAACCTATTAGGTTTAAAACTAAAAAAACTAACTATGCCAAGTGCCACCAAGATATAGTGGAGAAACTGAAAGTCTCATATCTTCCTAGGGATGAGGTATATAATTTGACAGCTTCATAAAAGTTAAACACATGTTGGTGGGGCGCCTGGGTGGCTCAGTTGGTTAAGCGACTGCCTTCGGCTCAGGTCATGATCCTGGAGACCGGGGATCGAGCCCCACATCAGGCTTCCTGCTCGGCGGGAAGCCTGCTTCTCCCTCTCTCACTCCCCCTGCTTGTGTTCCCTCTCTCCCTGTGTTTCTCTCTGTCAAATAAATAAAATCTTAAAAAAAAAAAGTTAAACACATGTTGGGCACCTGGGTGGCTCAGTGTTAAGCCTCTGCATTCGGCTCAGGTCATGATCTCAGGGTCCTGGGATCAAGCCCCCTATCTGCCTCTCTGCTCAGCAGGGAGCCTGCTTCCTCCTCTGTCTCTGCCTGTCTCTCTGTCTACTTGTGATCTCTGTGTGTGTGTGTCAAATAAATAAATAAAATCTTAAAACAAAAAAACTGTTCTTGGATGCAACCAAATGGATGAATCTCAAAATGATTATGCTTAGTTGAAGATGCCAGACAAAAAGAGTACAAGATTCTATTTATACAAAATTATAGAAAATGCAAACTAATCTATAGCAACTAGAAGCATATCAGAGGTCGCCAGTGATCAGAATGGGTGGTAAGAGGCAGGAGGGAGGAATTTGGGAAAATTTGGGGTTGATGGAAAATCCATTACTTAGATTGTATACAAATGTCAATACCCATCAAACTATATACTTAAACATGTGCAATTTATTTTATACCATTTACAAATCAGTGTTTTTTAAACAAAGAAGAAATAAAGATCTTTTCAGATAACCACTTCTGGAATTAATCACTAGCAGATCTACACTACAAAACTTGTTAAAGAATTTAGTAGAAGGAAAATGATACTAGATAGAAATTTATTTCTAAAGGTAATGAGTAACACTGGAAATGATAAATATGTGATACATATATTTTTTTCTCATTTTAAAATCTCTCTGAAAGAGAACTGACTAAAGTACAGATAACAGAGTGTACTTGGGGGTATAAGGCATATGTGGAAATAAAATACATAAGAAAAATAGCACAAAGAATGGGAAGGGGAAATGAAATTACAGTGTTGTAAAGTCCCTCCACTATAATTGAAATTGTATCATATCATTTGAAAGCAGACTGTGACAAGTTCATGATACACTTTGCAGACTCTGAAGCAACACCAAAAACAAAACAAAATTAACAAATAAGTAAAAAAAAGAAAAAGAGTTACAGCTTATAAGCAATAGTTGAGATAAAATGGAATCATAAAGATAAGTCCAAATGAAGGCAGGAAAGGAACAGAAAAGCACTAAAAAATAAATAGGAAAATAATGATATTTAGCTATTAACAGAATTAAAACCAACCAAATCAATCATTAGATTAAGTGGTGTTAAGAACTTTATTTCGAGGGCGCCTAGGTGGCTTAATGGGTTAAAGCCTCTGCTTTCGGCTCAGGCCATTATCTCAGGGTCCTGGAATCGAGGCCCACATCGGGCTCTCTGCTCAGTGGGGAGACTGCTTCCTCCTCCTCTCTCTGCCTGCCTCTCTGCCTACTTGTGATCTCTCTCTCTCTGTCAAATAAATAAATAAAATCTTAAAAAAAAAAACAAGAACTTTTTTTCAAAAGTAGAGACTGAAAAATTCAATTAAAAAATGAAGATCCCACTATATTCTGTCCATAATAAATGTATATTAAATTTAAAAATGTAGTTAAACTAAAAGTTAAAAGATATACAAAGATATAACACAAAACCTTTTAATAAAGAATATAAAAAGCTGAAGTGGCTATGTCACTATAAGGCAAAAGAGATTTGAGAACAAGGACGGAAACAAAGATTTGAGATTTGTATTTGTCATTTGTGGAGTTTCCAATAATTAAAATGAGTGGAACTTTACTAAGATTTAAGAGATTAATACTTTCAGAGATACTTTAAGCCGGCAACACAGTCATACCATAGCTCAGCCCTAAGCAAATCCCCAGTTCTTAAACAGAGAAGAATAAGAGTTCTTTTTTTTTTTTTTAAAGATTTTATTTATTTATTTGACAGAGAGAAAGAGACAGCTAGAGAGGGAACACAAGCAGGAGGAGTGAGAGAGAGAGAAGCAGGCTTCCCGCCAAGCAGGGAGCCCAATGCAGGGCTCCATCCTGGGACTTCGGGATCATGACCTGAGCGGAAGGCAGACACATAAGGACTAAGCCACCCGGGCGCCCCAAGAAGAGTTCTGATAAAGCATTATGGACCTCATCTCACTTCTCCCAGATCTGGCCATCAAAATAAACCCTTTCAGAGAACAGAAGGAGAGATAAACATACAGAATTCAAATTCATGCCATGGTGAGGAAAGAGAATAGTTGATATCCCCCTCCTGGTGAACAGGACAGATGCAGTAGAACACTGAGTTTCAGATACTGTGTGTCTTCTACTCACCTTCAAATGGCGTCAGATACTTCAACCTTCCTGCCTTTCTGTTTTATTGTTGCTGCTGCTATTTCTACGTGACCATATACTGAATATATATGAGCAGCTGTTGACTATTAAGCCACAGATTTTGGGACCATGATGAACTACATCTATATCTTATTCAAGGAAAACATGTTGAGTATTCCTGACTCAGAGAACTCTTGTCCCATGACATCAACTTGGGATTTGGCAGTGAGTGTTAGGGTTGTCTAACTTTGGGAGTTGGTGAGGACATTTTTTTCAGTATGTAAAATAATCACAACCCATAATATTAATAGCAGCTATCATTTACTAAATAACCTCTATTTGTCAAGCATGATACTGACCTTTCAAGTTGGATCATTCCACTTAATTGTCTAGGTAATTCCATGAGATAGACATCATGATTATTACCATTTTTACACATACTTAAGACATTAGATTAAAACAAAATGAAACAAAACAAATCTAGCTCAGCATTCCACAGTTATGAAATACCACACCTGGAATATGAAGCCAAGGACATCAATTCTCAAATATCATACCATAAAAAAATGAGGCATGGATGTTTTTGATTATGCATGCTTAGAAAGGTGTGTGTATGTGTCTGTGTATGTGCATGCACCTTTCTACCTTGTAACAAGATGCCTAGTCAACCTAGACTCAGCCTAAAGAACAAATTTGAGCCTTCAGATTCATTTGTGCCTATATCCTGATGAGTTCTTCGCTTTTCTTTTCTTTTTTTTTTTAATATTTTATTTATTTGACAGAGAGAAACATAGCGAGGGAGGGAACAGAAGCAGGGGGAGTGAGAGAGGGAGAAGCAGGCTTCCCGCCGAGCAGGGAGCCTGATGCAGGGCTTGGTCCTGGGTCTCCAGGATCATGACCTGAGCCGAAGGCAGTCGCTTAACCAACTGAGCCACCTAGGCGCCCCAGTTCTTTGCTTTTCAATATTAATCAGGTAATTTCATTTATGTAACCTTTGGCAAAGTAATATGTAAGGTCTTCAGTTCTTTCCTAATGACAATGAAGCTATTACATGGCATCTTTTATTAATTAATTGATTTAGTGTATGTGTTCAGGATCCCTTCCTTTTTAATTTTTTTAAAGATTTTCTTTATTTATTTAACATAGAGAGATCACAAGTAGGCAGAGAGGCAGACAGAGAGAGAGGAGGAAGCAGACTCCCTACTGAGGCAGAGAGCCCAACGTGAGCCTCAATCTCAGGACCCTGAGATCATGACCTGAGCCGAAGGCAGAGGCTTTAACCCACTGGCTAAACCCACTTTAACCCAGGCGCCCCAGGATCCCTTTCTACTAAGCTAATGTACTGAAGATTCAATCAAGGTTCTACTCTCAAGTCTTATGTGAAGTAAAGCTTTAATGCAGAATCAATAAATGATTGCTAAGTAAGTGAATTAAGTATGAATTTCAAGATTTTTATAGACCAAAAATATTGAACTACAGTTACATGGCTATAAACTTCGTGTGCAACAAACACTGGAGAAATGATAGAGATTTGAGGACAGAACTCCCCAGAATATTTATTACTGTGTGTCCTCACTTGTAGCCCAAAACCTGATACAAAGAAAAACTATCTTATCTGAAATTTTGCTTCTTAAATTTAGGCCAAAAGTCAAATAAATGAGCAAAGAAGATTCTGAAGTCAAATGTGGTCCAGATTTTTTTTTTTTCTTTTAGGAAATATTTCTCTTTGTTTGTTTGTTTGTTTGGGGTTTGTTTTTTTTTTTTGGGGGGGGGGGGGCTGACTTAAAGCTCACAGCTTCCACACCAGAACAGATAAAATAGTATGAAACAGGCCTTTACTTGTGGAACAGCTCCTCACAAGTCATGATTAAGCTCAATTATAGATTTCACTTCTAAATCATGCCCTTTCTTCCTTGTGACCAATCAAAATGAGCATTTCTTAAATTCTGTTCACTGAAGACTTATATTTTGTGGTGATTTAAAGTAAGTATCAGTTGACTTGATTTTTTAAAATATATGAAATTCAGGTAGGTTATGCTATGTGCACTTATGTAAAGTCATGATACTTAAAATATATAAAATCATTTGTTTGCATCCATTTCATCACTTCAGATGACCTAGATTGACTAAGTAGTCACAAACAGTAGGGTTATTTCCTCTTTGCTCATTATTAAGTGCCTAATAAGTATATATATGATTCACATTTATAAGAGAAATAAAAATTAAGAACCCAATTACTATGAGTTTGAATTTTAGATAGAGCCAAGACACATAATATTTGTTACAAAAACAGTGGCTGACCCACAGAGATAATTGAAATATAATGAGATTAGGACTTGCCAATAGTAGGAGAATGCAAGTGTGAAAATGTAAGTTCTACTGCAGAGTGAAATGTAGCACAGAAAATTATTTGACTATGAAGTTTAAAGGCACAAAAGAATATTTACTCCATACTTTAATGTCTCTATAGATATTCGTCATCATCATAACCACCATCACCTTCATAATTAACATTTCTTGAGCACTTGGAATGTTCTAGGCACTTCTCCAAGGACTTCTCACATATTCCTTAGCTTTTGCCAAACTCCTGTAGCTTAAGGGTTAACACTGTGCTCATTTTAGAGATGAGGAGGCTGAGGCAGAAGTTCCTGTCCAAAGCTAGGCATGTGGCAAATCAAAGATCTGGGTTTATACACATTGTGACAGACAAGAGGACCACTGAGATCACATTTTCACCCTTTTTGAACAGTGCAGTTAATTTCACAATTTGTTTACACTCTATACAGTATTATATAAACAATTCTGTTGGTAACTTTGTTCTAAAAGTACTATTAAAATATAAATCTTTTTGCTGTTTCAAGTTTTTATTTAAATTCTAGTTAGTTTTCACATACAGGTGTTAATACTGGTTTCAGGAGTAGAATTTAGGGATTCATCACTTATATATAACATCCAGGGCTCATCACAACAAGTGTCTTCCTGAACACCCATTAGCCATTTAGCTCATCCCCGAACTACCTCCTCTCTAGCAACCTTCAGTTTGTACCATACAGTTAAGAGTCTCTTGTGGTGGGGCGCCTGGGTGGCTTCAATGGTTAAGTGTCTGCCTTTGGCTCAGGTCATGATCTCTGGATCCTGAGATTGAGCCCCATGTTGGGTTTCCGGCTCAGTAGGAGTCTGCTTCTCCCCCTCTCTCTGCCACTCTCCTTGCTCATGCTCTCCCTCTCTCTATATCTCTGTTTCAAATGAATAAATAAATTCTTTTAAGAAAAAGTATCTCTTATGCTCTTATGATTTGCCTCCATCTTTTTTTCTTCTCCTTTCCTCTATGTTCATCTGTTTTGTTTCTTAAATTCCACATATGAGTGAAATCATATATCTTTCTCTAACACATTTCACAGAATACATTTTAGCTCCATCCATGTCATTGCAAATGACAAGATTTTATTTTTTTTTTATTGCTGAGCAATATTCCATTCTATACATATACTACTTCTTTTTATCCATTCATTAATCGATGGACATTTGGGATCTTTCTATAATTTGGCTATTGACAATGCTGCTATAAACACTAGACTGACTGTGTTCCTTTGAATCAGTATTTTTGCATCATTTGGATAAATATCTAGTAGTGAAATTGCTGGGTTGCAGGGTAATTCTATTTTTTAATTTTTTGAGGAACCTCCATACTGTTTTCCAGAGTAGCTACACCAGTTTGCATTCCTACCAACAGTGAGAAAAGGTTCTCCTTTCTCTGGACCCTCACCAACATCTGCTGGGTCTTGTATTGTTAATTTTAGCCACTCTCACAGGTGAGAGCTGATATTTCACTGTAATTTTTGTTTGTATTTCCCTGATGCTGAGTGATGTTGAACATCTTTTCAGTGTCTGTTTTCCATCTATCTGTATTCTTTGGAAAAATGTCTATTTGTGTCTTCTGCCCATTTCATAATGGATTATTTGGTTTTGGGGTGTTGAATTTGAGAAGTTCTTTATAGATTCTGGATACTAAACTTTTAACACTTTATCAGATGTATCATTTTCAAATATCTTCTCCCGTTCTTTTAGTTTTGCTAATTGTTTCCTTCACTGTGCAGAAGCTTTTTTTTAAGATTTTTTATTTATTTGTGTGCCGGAGAGAAATGCAGCTAGTGAGGGAAGACAAGCAGGGGGAGTGAGAGAGGGAGAAGCAGGCTTCCCACCAAGCAGGGAGCCCGATGTGGGGCTCGATCCCGGGACTCCGGGATCATGTCCTGAGCCAAAGGCAGTTGCTGAATGACTGAGCCACCCTGGCACCCAGTACAGAAGCTTTTAATGTTGATGAAGTCCCAATAGTTCATTTTTCCTTTTGCTTCCTAGACCAAGGAGACATGTCTAGAAAGAAGTCACTATGGCTGGTGTCAATGATGTTACTGTTTGTGTTCTCTAGGATTTTTATGGTTTCAAGTCTCTAAGGTCTTTCATCCATTTTGAATTTATTTTTATGTATGTAATAAGAAGCTGGTCCAGTTTCATTCTCTTGCATGAGACTGTCTTTTTCCCATTGGATATTCTTTTCTGCTTTATTGAAGATTAATTGACCATACAGTCGTGGGTTCATTTCTGGGTTTTCTATTCTGTTCTACTGATCTATATGTGTCTATTTTTGTGCTAGTACCATTCTGTCCTGATCACTACAAATTTGTAATATAACTTGAAGTCCAGAATTGTGATGCCTCCAGCTTTGCTTTTCTTTTTCAAGGCTGCCTTGGCTAATTGAGGTCTTTTGTGGTTCCATACAAATTTTTAGGATTGTTTGTTGTAGCTCTGTGCAAAATGTTGTTGGTGTTTTGACAGGGATTGCAACAAACAAAAGTTCAGGATCAGATGGCTTCACAGGCAAATCCTACCAAACCTCTAAAGAAGAGTTAATATCTACTCTTCTCAAACTATTCGAAAAAACAGAAAAGGAAGGGAAAACTTCAAAATCCATTTTATAAGGCCAGCATTACCCTGATATCCAAACCAGACAAAGATGCCCCTATAAAGAACTATAGGCCAATATCCCTGATGAACAGGAATGCAAAAATTCTCAATAAAATACTACAAATCGAATCCAACCGTGCATTAAAAGAATAATTCACCACAATAAAGTAATATTTATTCCTGGGCTGGAAGGGTGGTCCAATACTTATAAATCAATCAATGTGACATACTACATTAATAAGAGATAGGATAAGAACTATATATAATCCATTCAATAGATGTAAAAAGAGCATTTGACAAGGTACAACATCCATTCATGATAAAAACCCTCAACAAAGTAGAAATAGAGGGAACATACCACAATATTATAAAGGTCATATAAGAAAACCCATAGCTAATATCACCCTCGATGGGGACAAACTGAGGGCTTTTCTTCTTCAGTCAGGAAGACAGGGATTTCCATTCTTACTACTGCAATTTAACACAGAACTGGAATTCTTAGCCTCAGTAATAAGACAACAAAAATAAATAAAAGGCATCTAAATTGCTAAGGAACAAGTCAAACTCTCAGTATTTGCAGATGACATAGTATTATATACAGTACTATGAAAGATGCCATCAAAAGACTACTAGAATTGGGGTGCCTGGGTGGTTCAGTTGGTTAAGCCACTGCCTCAGCTCAGGTCATGATCCTAGAGTCCCAGGATCAAGTCCCATGTCTGGCTCCCAGCTCCGCGGGGAGTCTGCTTCTCCCTCTGACCTTCTCCCCTCTCATGCTCTCACACACTCTCTCTCTCTCTCAAGTAAATAAATAAAATATTTTTTTAAAAAAGACTACTAGAATTGTTAATTCAGTAAAGTTGCCAAATACAAAATCAATGTACAGAAATCTGTCACATTTCTATATACCAATAATGAAGCAGCAGAAAGAGAAATGAAGGAATCAATTCTATTTACAACTATCTCAAAACACATAAGGGATAGGAATAAACCTAACCAAAGAGGTGAATGACCTGTACTCTGAAAACAACAAAACACTGAGGAAAGGTACGGAAGATGACACAGAGAAATGGAAAGGTGTTCCATGCGCCTGGATTAGAAGAATACTGTTAAAATGTCTATACTACCCAAAGCAATCTACACATTTAATGCAATACCTATCAAGATACTTATTTTTTGTAACACCCAGCTCAAATATTAGATAATTTGGACAGCTTTTGAGAATTCAATGGACAGATGATTTTTTGTTAACTTTGTTTAAAGGCTTACTGTCATAATCACTTATAGAAGCAACTGGATTCACTGACTGACCTGATAAACTGACTTTTTCTCAAATATTGGATGTACTCTCAGAAACATTTTGGACACACAAATATAACACTCATCATGTCATATAAAGAACTCAAAGAAGCCCTGTATTATAGCATCCTCTGCTTTTTGGTAATACCTAATGTTCTGTCTTTAAAATCTTATCAAATCTCTTATACATATGGAATCTTCTTATCATTACATTTAACATCACTGCTTCTCTACTTTTTCAAGTGTGTGTGTGTGTGTATTTTTTAATTAGAATAACTACTGTAGTCAAAAGGGAACCTGGGAGTAAACCCTAATGCATTGTTTACATGAATACATTCTTCTAAGTAGATATAATTAATTCTGAGATCTATATACACTATATTTCCCTAAACACACATAAAGAATACCACTGTATGAAACCTGAGTAGGAGTATGAATGGTCTTACATGGGAAAGAATTGTACAATTGTGTTACATTTGGGAATGCTTAGAAATTATTCACTGAGCATCTAATATATGCATGGAACAGAGAAAAATAAACATATAAACTGATTTGTAACCTAGTGTGGGGATTCAAATGCTATAGAGAAACTCATTTTTTAAATTAAAAAAGGCCATACTCAGAATTTCCAGCATAAATGAAATTTCTCTTAAAAAACTGTACCATGAAAAGATCCTCTCATATATCTCCTAGCACCTTATCACAAGTAAATACATATTTGTGTGATTATTATCATTATTACTACTCTTAATGCAACTGCCCATTTCCTCAATCAGACTGTAAGTTCTTTGTCTTTCTTGAGAATGATTTTCCTAGAATCCAGGCTCCATGTCTTTTTAATTGATAATGATTTTCCTAGAATTGAGCAGGGTGCTCTATTCTCAAAAGGAATTTTTGAATGGATAAGTTAATTGTCATATCTCAATTCTGTTTCTGAACTCCCAAAAATATAATAGTATATTTAAATGTGCAAACTAGGAGATGGTCTCCAAATAAAATTAAAAAGAATGATTTTCTGCAGCTAAAAGTATTATTGAATTATTGGATGAACATTCTAGCAAGTTTAGCCTCAGATACAGAGAGTCTAACTTATGTATCTGATAGGCTACTGTCCTGAACACATACAACCCTGATCAACCTAATAAAAACTGAGGTAGGGGCACCCGGTGGCTCAATCATTAAGCGTCTACCTTTGCTTCAGGTGATGATCCCAGTAGTTCCAGAATAGAGCCCTGCATCAGGCTCCCTGCTCAGTGGAAGCCTGCTTCACCTCTCTCACTCCCCCTGCTTGTGTTCCCTCTCTAGCTGTGTTTCTCACTGTCAAATAAATAGACTCTTTAAAAAAATGAGGAAAATATAGATTATGCCTACAAAGAGTCAGGCATACTTTATTCTAAAAATTTAGTTCTTCATATATTTGTAAAGGATTATTTCCTGGAGAAATGAAGTAAAAAAAAAAAAAAAAAAGAAAAGGTATCCCAGATAATTATCAATTAGTATTTGATCAGAGTCTGATATGTTAAGCTGCATAATATACAAGACATAATCCATAGGATTATGCATGCCTATTTTTAATCAAATAATCAAAATAAATCCTAAAATGTCATTATATTCAGTGGAATATACTTCAGAAAAATTTTCTCAGATAATGCAATACAGTAATTCCTACCCAGGTAGTTAAGAGATCTGGCAATCAAAGGTTATATTTCATCTTTGTGTTAAAAGCCAAATCAGGGCGCCTGGTGGCTCAGTGGGTTAAAGCCTCTGCCTTCAGCTCAGGTCATGGTCTCAGGGTCCTGGGGTCTAGGCTCCCATCAGGCTCTGTGCTCAGCAGGGAGCCTGCCTCCCCCCCCACCTACTTGTGATCTCTCTCTCTGTGTCAAATAAATAAATAAAATCTTTAAAAAAAAAAAAGCCAAATCATTTCAATACTAACCCACTTTTGTTTCTCTAAAGAGGAATCATGACTCTCGAGACAACCTGCTGTTTTTCAGGCCAATGTTTTCACTTTGTTTTTGTTGATAAAATATAAGTACATTCCATGTGTACAATATTTGTTCTTCAGAATTTTTAAGTATTTTCAGGTACCAAACCTCTTTTTTTTTTCCTTCCCACCTGAATTATTGCTATTTCTGAATATCCACAAGTAGTGTGCCTTTTCATTTCTGCTTTGAATTTTGTGCTTTTATAGCCTGGAAGGATGACTGATTGATCTATCTATCTATGTATTTATTTGGAAAGCCTAATGAATAGGAATCTTGGTACTGTATACAAGTAATCTCCTTCCTTGCAGGAAATTGCTCTTTTTAAAATATTTTATTTATTTATTTGAGAGAGAGAGAGAGAACGAGTGAGAGAGAGCATGAGAGGGGAGAGGTCAGAGGGAGAAGCCCCATGGAGCTGGGAGCCCCAATGTGAGACTCTATCCCAGGACTCCAGGATCATGACCCAAGCTGAAGGCAGTGGCTTAACCAACTGAGCCACCCAGGAGCCCCAGGAAATTGCTCTTGAGTAACTGCCATCATTAGAGCCTCCACCAAACACTACACAGAAAAACCTCTTGACCCTTCACATTCCTTCTTTCATTTGGCCCAACAGGATTTATTCTTGTAAACATGGAATAGCATCAGGTTAGCTAAGAGTTTTCTTCTAATGCCCTAAAATTTGGTTTAAAATAATGGCTTTGTAATTTTGTGAATTCATGTCAAACTCATGAATCACATTGTTGATGTCCTTTAAAACATGGAAGTGTTTATGCAAACTATTATTGAAAGGAGGTTGAAAATTATTCAGCCTAAGAGAACTTGTTATCCACTTCCTCTAGCAGCATTGTTGTAGTGATGATGGCCCAGACGGGAGTGAGCATCACTAGCCTAAACTGGTCCAGCACTGTGACAATGACCTAACAAGAAATGATGTTTCCTCAAGCAAAAATGGCAGAAAAGCAATCTGATTTTTTGCTCTTTCAAAATGTTCCAAAATGATCCCACATCCTATCCTTCCTCTCACTCTGCAATCGCAAATTCCTGCCATCTTATCCCTTAAGTGAAGAGTGAAACTGAAATAGGCTACTTTTCTAAACAGACTCAGATTTGTTTCCCTTTTTAAATCTTACTTTATGTTTAAATGTGTTGCAAAAAAAAGGCCATGTTACCAAAAGTAAGAATGTTATGGGTTTTTTTTTTATGAATGCTATTTTAATTTGCTCAAACTCCTGTAATTTCCTGTTAGTCTGAGGACATTTTTTCTTTAATCTACTCGAATTCCTAAATTATACCTGAGGATGAAACTTTTCTAGTAGACATACTTGTAGCTTTGGAACATTTTTCTTGACACTTAAATTTATTTTAGGACTTAAAAATTTTTATTAAAGATTTTATTAAAGACTATTTACCTGCTTGGTGTACTTTTATATCTATAGTTAATCTTACCCTAGGTGTATGACAGTTCTAAGATTATACTCTAATCCACTAAATACTTAGGGAAAAAAAAATAACTCGGCCTCCCTAATCATGATATGGGAAGCCTCAGCTTACAGATGGCAAGTCACAATGACTAAACCAGGAGGTTATTGCTTAGAATCTAATTCTGTCACAAATAATATAGGGATCCTGGTTTTCCCAGTCCATAAGTTTTAGAGTTTACTAAAACTTTCCTTCATAGTAACACCAAAAGAAACGTTTGACCTCTCAGCCATAATAAGCTACTGAGTCACTTCTGGTAACACCACATAAAGAAACCTAGTATCCTCATCCATTTCCTCTTCAATAATATAGGATGTACTGCACCTGGGTCTTAACCATACCAGCCCTTAATTTTCATGGTTTACTTGAGCCTTTGAGAGGTTGACTCTACCGAGAATAGAGAAGTCACCAAAGTTACATACTTCCCTATGTCTGTCACCAAAGGCTTGATCATGTGCCATTCATAAATACTTCCAAATCTCAATAGCATAAAACAACAAAAGTATATTTCTTCCTTATGCTACATGTATATTTTAAGTGAGTAATGGGTAGAGGAGGGACAGTCCCCTAATCAGCCCCCCAAGAACCGGGCTGAAAAAGAAGCCTCCATCAAATGTTGGATGCCTTTCCAGAGGAAACGCTATTCCTGAGGTTTTGAACTGCCAAGTAAATGCCTGGCATGGAAAGGTCATGCATCACTTATGCTTATATATAATTCACAGGCCAGAACTACTCAAATGTTCCCATTCAACCATAACCGAACCAGAAATAAAACCTCATCATTTCCCCACAAAGGGGAAGGAAATAGAATATTTGTTTCTGTTTTAAGATTTTATTTATCTCTTTGACAGAGAGCAATACAGCAAGAGAGGGAACACAAGCAGCAGAAGTGGGAGAGGGAGAAGCAGGCTTCCCGCCGAGCAGGGAGCCCGATGTGGGGCTTGATCCCAGGATCCCAGGATCATGACCTGAGCTGAAAGCAGAAGCTTAAGGACTGAGCCACTCAGGTACCCCAGAATAGAGGTATTTGGTGAATATAATCAATGACTACTAGTCCTCCTTTCTATCAAAAATTCACCCTCCTTCCCACACTGAAAATGGGTTACCTCCCTCCCCACTTTCAAGGGTTTCATATAGTTCCTGCACCAAGCTAGAGTCCAGGAAGTCAGAAAGACAGATGCTAGTCTCTACATAAATTCCAATATTAGCGTCCTACTTCTAGCTTCTAGAAAGTTCCATGTAAGGACAATTTCACAGAGTACTCTGTTGTTGTTATTTATTTGGACACATGCTTCTCTGTAACTTGAAGACTTTATGTTGCTTTGGACCTATCAGTTTTCAGAAGAAAAGTCATACACATACACACTGAGGAGTACTTTAACAGATGTTAAGAAAAACAGGCAATGTATAACATATTATCTTGGCAATGAGTATGTGAGTGTGTGACTACTACACTTTTGATTTCAGCTATGCAAAAGGTAACTTTTGAGCAGGTTTTGCTGCTCAAAACCCTCTATTTTATATTTTACTAATTAGAGATGAGTGGCAGTTACCTATTCCAACTCACCTACTCACCCAATCTCTAGACCCTCTCTTTTCATTTCTCTTTGTTCACCTCTTCCTTGCAGTGCTTTGTAAATACAGCCAATAGTAATGAGCAAAGGTTGCTAATATTCTATCTCCTCTTCTGAAATACAACTCTTTAGGTACATTATTTGTTTTAACCACCATTGCAGGCAAAAGTTTACCAAATGTTTTGCCACTGCATTACAAATTTCATTCTCCAGTCCTTAAATTATAGCGTTTATTCTGTTTGCCAAATGGTCTGTGACTGATTTTGTTACAACAGCATACCCTATCTAGGCACCAATTTCTACATCAGTAAGAATAGGCTGGATTATGCTATGGTAATAAAAAAAAACTTCAAAATCTTAGTGGCTTACAATAGCAAAAATGTATTTCTTGGTCCCACTATATTTACCAAGGATGGGAAGAGAAATCTCTCAGGATGATGCAGTAGGCACAATCTTAAACAGTGCTAGTTGCCATGGCAAAAGAAGGGAAAAAGATGTTTTAGAAAGACTCAAAAAGTAATTAAATGTCTGGTCTGGAAGTAACATTCTCATTAACCATAATTAATCACACAGTTACAATAATTTACAAGAAATCCAGAAAATGCAAGTCTAACATGTAACTAGAAGGGAGAAGAATTAGAAATATTTGGCCAATAACCACAATCACCAGTGGAAAGTGGCCCTCAAAATGACTTAGACTGAACCTGGGGAAAAATCTATATAGTATAGGAGCATGATACATAATTTAAAGGCATAAATTTTAGGTTAAAGCCAAACATATAATGAATCAGCAACATCAGGCCACTAACTTTTACTGAAACTAAAATGGATTTTTTTAATAGATTTTTAAACACTGACTTTAGACATTAATTGAAATTTCTCATTTGAATGATGACAAATTACATACTTCCTCCCTTTAATGAAATTCTATTGAGTTGTAAAAACCTTTCTTCTAGAAAGTAGTGATTATGGAGTAATAAGCCAGTATCTATATTTAGAAAAAATCAAATACATATTACATATGTATCACTTGCCATTTTAATCACGACTTTTTATAGTTCTTTATATAGATTATAGATTATAAATGCTCCTCTCAGTTATATTTTATATTATTTGGTTAGTTATAATAAAATTTTAATAGATGTTAAGAAAAAGGTGAAATATTACACATACCAACAATTGTATTAATTCTCATGCAATGCATAAATCATATTGTCTTTATTAATTTTTATAACAAGAATAGTTTGAAGTGTTTGTTGCTTCTATACATATACAATAATACTCTTAATATTATAACTATACATATGGGGCGCTGGGGTGGCTCAGTAATTTATTTCAGCTCAGGTCGTGATCCCAGAGTCCTGGGATCAAGCCCCATATTGGGCTCCCTGCTCAGGCGGAAGCCTGCTTCTCTCTCTCCCTGTGCCTGCCACTCCCCCTGCTTCCGCTTATTCTATCAAATATATAAATAAAATCTCTAAAAATATTATTCATCATAAGTCTGTATTTAATCATTAACCTTTATATAAAATAATTATTTTATTTTTGAAGGTGGAATTGTGATTTGACCAAATGAATACATGATCTTGTTTTTTTCTGAGTCTTTATTTCTTTGTCACTTTTTTTTAAATGGAATTGAGATATTGTTACATTGTTTCAGGTGTACAACCTAGCAATTCAACCTTTCTAAACTTCATGCTATGCTCACCCAAGTGTAGCTACTATCTGTAACCATACAACACCATTATAATAACTGACTCTCTCTCTGCTGTACCATTTATTCCCAGACTTATTCATTCTATAACTAGAGGTCTGTGTCTCCCACTCCCCTTCACCTATTTTGTCCATCCCCCACCCTTCTCCCCATGTACATAAGAATTTTGTCAGTAATTTAATGTGACTAACTCAGTGCATCCTGGCCATTCTGTATCTATGTTCTTCAGCTTTCTATTCTTGGCTTCCTCTCTTTTAGCTCTACACAACCTATTTGATAAATCATTCCCATTAATCTGTGAAGGCTTCCAATTCCTTAATTTCAATCAAATCTTCGTTTAGATTTTTAAATACATCTATCATATATTGATGTTTTAACCCTTGATGAAGGGTTAACACTTTAAGCTGAGAAAAAACATATTCCAGCTTAATGAAATTTTAGAACGCTGACACAAGTTGCATAAGTCTTACATCCAAGGACTAGTTTAAAAAAAATAATAGTATTTAGATTATAGTGTACTTTAAAATAAAGACTTTTCTAGTTTTTTTGAGAATTCTGTTCCTTGGGTTTTATAAGTCCTTAAAAAAAATAGGCACACTGTTCAAAGAAAATTATTAAAATAGTCATGAAAATGACTTCTTGCTTTATGAATTTAATAAATCCTTCTTTTTTTTATAAGAGATTTTACTTATTTGGGAGAGAGAGAAAGTGAGAGAGACAAAGAGAGAGCAAGCTAGGGGAGGGGCAGAGAAACAGAGCCCACACTGAGCAGGGAGCCCAATGGGGACTTGATTCTGGGACACTAGGATCATAACCTGAGCCAAAGGCAGATGCTTAACTGACTGAGCCACCCGGGCACCCAATTCAATGGATTCTTGAATGTCAAATAATACATTACAGGCACGTAAGTCCCTGAGTATATGCTTGCTCTTTTTGCTCTATTCAGAAATTTCAAGATTGGGGTAAATTCATATTTACCTTGGCTACAACTTCTTTTGTGACATTAGCATCTTCATGTACAAATGAATAACTCATTGATATGTAATAAACTGATGTCAAACACAGATTGCCTACCTATTTTTTTTTAATGATGAGTAAAGATCACCATTTGGAAACATGAAAGTCTTCTTCAGAGTTCAATATTAAATTGTATCCGGCTTATGAAAAGGTATATTTACTTAGTAGTTTAATTGATGATATTTTCTGCCTCTATTTCAATCAACAGCTTAATCCATGGGTAATAAAAAAAGAAATATGTTTTAGTCATTATTAGTTTACTGACAAATTAGAGGACAAATAATTATAATTTTTTTTCAGGGACATAACTAATGAAAATCCTTGTCCTTATATAATTTTGCTCAGTGATTAGGAATGTGTATAAAA
This sequence comes from Spilogale gracilis, assembly GCA_004023965.1. Lineage (NCBI taxonomy): Eukaryota > Metazoa > Chordata > Mammalia > Carnivora > Mephitidae > Spilogale > Spilogale gracilis. Next base: position 5,344 of record PITA01007003.1, on the reverse strand, counting down.
AATTCTAGAATCTAGAGGGTTTTTCTTTTTTTTTTAGTAATTTATCTTTTTTTCTACCCTTTTTGGTCAAACATGAACTCCTATGGTAAAGTAATAAAAATTAAATTTGTTTAACTATAAATAACATCAAGGATGGAGGAAACAAGTGAATTTATTGTCTTTTGTTTATTTTCCTAATGCCCTGCACAGACTGACAGACACATAAACTACCCTCTATTCTGCTTATGCCCTGCATCTGTCTCAGTGTGAGGTTAGCTGCTTCACTTTATACACAAGTAGCACGAGGGGCTGATTTCCCATTTGTTTATTTGTCATGACTTTAGAAAATACATCTCTGTGAGACTCTGAAATGACTTCTCCTAATCAAGTGCTGCATTTAAACATCGTGTATTGTGAGTTTCTGTAGAAAGCATTTGCACAAGGGATTCTCAATAAAACTATTAATGTAATACTATGTACCCATATTGTTTTCTTTTCATATTTTATATAAATGCTCAGGATTTATGTTGGCTGCATTTTATTTTACAAACATAAACAAAAGTATTCATTTTATCATTTATTCACCAAATGTCTACTGAGCTCCTTCTGTGGACTGAGACAACATGCTAAGTATAGTGCATAGGAATTGTGACTAAATCTGTGAGGATTTCTCGGTAAAATCTTAAATGTGGTGTTGGAAAGACAGAAATACATAAAATGACAAGTAAATCAATTACTCTGCATACCATCTGACCTTTAATTACAATTAAAGATAAAATCAGAGTGATGGGGACATTGATTGCTTGAGTTTTTTTTATAAACATAAATCTTAGCCTTAACAATTAGGTTCCTTATGTATCAGTATTTATCATTATATTATACTTTATATGTATATTATTTGTAATTTTACTTTAATACATATACAATACTATATAAAGTAAACTATCTGACTTTGACTTTTTAAGCATTATGAAAATTTACAAATTTCACTAATATACTTTTGATAGTTCTGCTTGAAATATTCAATATTCATTTTGTGAAATTTAAAGTGTTTATTTTTTTTTCTTTTCATCATTATTTCAGGTTTTCACAGATGATTTCAGAAACATGTGTTTCAAATATTTCTGTAATTGTATGTTTGGGAACTCTGAGATTAATTTTGCCAAGTGACTGATTTTAATTTCACTTTTTCAGTGGATAAACACAAATTATACTGGACAAGATTCCAATCTGAAGATCACTAAGTCTTAGTTCTACACTACTGGGAGCTAAGAAGAGAATTTTGAGAACCTAAGTATCTTTCTGAGAGGAATGGCAAGCTATAGACCAACTGAAAGAGACTTTTTTGAAGGCAAGTGAATGTGAATAATGCTGAAGGGCAGTGGCAAAGCTATGGCTTTTCAAGGAAAACTGAGCCGATGTCAATGTGAGAGAATCTTAGGGACCCAAGAACATGGACATAGTCATCCCTCAGAGCAGGAGAGCAGAGCAGCTGAGGTATGACAAAACAACTATATATAGATTGAAAAAGGCACAAACAAAGCAAGAATACAGTAGTTTAAAATATGCTCCACATGAACACTGGAAAAAAATTTAAGTAACAATAAAAAAAATGGGAAAAAAATTAAAAAAAATAAAATAAAATATGCGCCACAATTTAGGTTACATGATTTATGTTACAGTCAAAAATATGCTGTTAAAATATTAATGAATGAAACAACCTACAGAAATCTAATATTAATTCCCAGTCTCTCTTTTTGTGTGTACATAGAGGTGTGCCCCCCAGACACACCAACATTGTGAAGGAAGAACATAAGGCAAACCAATTTCTTCCACTTAATACAATATACATTCCATAAGTGCAGAGCTATCGCATAACTCATATCTCTCTAGCTCTCCATTAGCCCAGACATTGCCTAGTTCACATAAGCTGCTGAAGTATTTTTAATGAATAATCAAACCACTCCTGTTTCCAAAGGAAGGAGATCCTAATGAGTATCTCTATATTCTACTATAAGGTACAAAGACAGGTGCTCAGAATCAGAAACAGAGAAACACTGATTTATTATATAAGCAACCCTAGCGGTAGCAAGGACTTCTTTTCATATGCACACTGTACAGTAGATCATAAATTGTAACAGAGATAAAAATTTATACCAAGCTTGAAATAACAAATCTATTAATTTAAAATTGTTTATATTAAATTTTTAGAATAGTTTATAATTCTTTGAAGCAAAATTATGTAATTATGAGATTATAAAATATAATCAGTAAATGTTTGACAAGAAAAGTCTACCTAAAAATTCACTATGGCATAATTGGAAGGAAGTGTAATATCAGCAAAGGGATCAAGCTTTATGCTTTTATCAGAACTTCTTCAATAGGGAATGAGGTGATGCCCTGGAGAATTCTAATTTCCATTTACAGTTCCATCAAAGGCCATAAGATACCTAAGAATAAACCTAACCAAAGGGGTAAAAGATCTGTACTCTGAAAACTATAGAACACTTATGAAAGAATTCAAAATGACACAAAGAAATGGAAAAACATCCCATGCTCATGGATTGGAAGAACAAATACTATTAAAATGTCTAAAGTACCCAAAAGAATCTACATATTCATGCAATCCCTATCAAAACACACATTTTTCACAGAGCTAGAAGGAACAATCCTAAAATTTGTATGGAGCCACAAGACCTCAAATAGCCAAAGCAATCTTGAAAAGGAAAAACAAAGCTGGAGGCATAACAATTTCAGACTTCAAACTATATTACAAAGCTGTCAAGACAGTATGGCACTGGCACAAAAACAGACACATAGAACAGAAAATCCAGAAATGCACCCACAAATGTATGGTCAACTAAACTTTGACAGAGTGGGTAACAATATCCAATAGGAAAAAGAAAGTCTCTTCAACAAATTGTGTTGGAAAAACTGGACAGCAACACACAGAGAATAAAACTGGACCACTTTCTTGTGCCATATACCAAAATAAATTCAAAATGAATGCAAGACATAAACCTGTGGTAGGAAACTATTAAAATCCTAGAGAAGAAGACAGGCAGTAACCTCTTTGACATCTGCTCCAGCAAATTCTTACTAGGCATGTCTTTGGAGGCAAGAGAAACAAAAGCAAAAACAAACAACTGAGACCTCATCAATATTAAAAGCTTCTGCACAGGGGCGCCTGGGTGGCTGAGAAATTTAAGCCTCTGCCTTCAGCTCAGGTCATGATCCCAGAGTTCTGGGATTGAGTACTGTACCGCTGGGGGCCAGCCTCAGCAGAGATGTGGGTCCCGAACCACGGGATGTCTGGCGGGCGAAATAATGACACGGACACAGAAATCTGATGCAAGCTGACAGACCCGAGGTCAGTCAGGAGAGATCTATGAAGCAGGCTCAGGCTCACGCTCTGGCTTTCTAGCTTTGGCTTTCTAGCTCTAGCTCTCTAGCTCTGGCTTTGGCCCTCTTGCTTTGCTTCTATCTCTTCTTCTGTCCCTCTTGCTGTTTGCCGGCTCTCTTGCTCTCTCCTCGCAGGCTCTCTTGCTGCCTCTGCCTCTGTCTCTCAGTCTCTCTTGACTGTCAAGGGTCCCAGTCTTTTATTATTCCCAAGTGAGGAAGTTGGGTGGTGCAGTTAAATCTTTAACTGCTTTTGCACCCACCCTAGAGACAGGATTAGTATTGTTACTGCAGGGTGAAGAGTGATTTCTTAAACTCACAGAAGTTGAGACCATTGAGGTACAGGGATCAAGAAATACAGATAAGAGATACAGAGATATGATTACTGGGAGGAGGATTAAATGGAACTATATGTCTTGGAAAAGCACACAAAGGATATATTGCCCCGACCCACAGGGTACATGGCTTTTCGGATTCCAGGCGGGGAATGCCCAGAGGGGCTTTCATTCACATTCACGGGTACCTCCACCAAAGTTTCTGGTGGCTTGGGAGGGGCGGATCACGCACCGTCCCTGACAGAGTACCACGTCAGGCTCTCTACTCAGCGGGAAGCCTGAAGCCTGCTTCCCTCTCTCTCTTCCTGCCTCTCTGCCTATTTGTGGCCTCTCTGTCAAACAAATAAATAAAATCTTAAAAAAAAAAAAAAGCTTCTGCACATTGAAGGCAACAACAAAACTAAAAGGCCACCTACACACCGGGATAAAATATCTACAAATGACCTATATTATAAAGGGTTAGTATCCAAAATCTATAAAGAACTTCTCAAACTCAACACCCCAAAACCAAATAATCCAGTTGAGAAATGGGCAGAAGACACAAATAGACATTTTTCCAAAGAAGACATACAGATGGCGAACAGACACATGAAAAGATGCTCAACATCACTCATCATCAGGGAAATAAAAATAAAAACTACAATGAGATACCACCTCCTATGTGTCAGAATGGCTAAAATTAATGACACACGCAATAACAGATGATGGCGAGGATGCAGAGAAAAGGGAACCCTCTTACATTGCTCGTGGGAATGAAAACTGGAGCAGTTACTCTGGAAAATAGTATGAATTTTCCCCAAAAAGATAAAACTAGAACTACCCTACAACCCAGCAATTGCACTACTAGGTATTTATCCAAAGGATACAAAAATACTGATTCAAAGGGGCACATGTACCCCAATGTTTATAGCAGCATTATGAACATTAGCCAAATTATGGAAGGAGCCCAAATGTCCATAAACTGATGAATAAAGAAGTGGTGTGCGCGTGCGCGCGCACACACACACACACACACACACACACAGAGGAATATGACTTAGCCATCAAAAAGAATGAAATCTTGTCATTTGCAATGACATAGATGGAGCTAGATTGTATTACGCTAAGTGAAGTAAGTCAGAGAAAGACAAATATATGATTTCACTCATATGTGGGATTTAATAAATAAAATAGATTAACATAGGGGAAGGAAGAGGAAAAAAAGAAAGAGGAACGCAAAGCATAAGTGACTACTAACTATAGAGAACAAGCAGGGTTACAGGAGGGGAAGTGGGTAGGGGATAGGCTAAATGGGTCATGCATATTAAGGAGGGCAGTTGCTATGATGAACACTGAGTGTTATATGTAAGTGATGAATCACTAAATTCTACCCCTGAAACCAATATTATACTATATGTTAACTAACTAGAATTTAAATAAAAACTTAAAATTAAAGAAATACAAAAAGGGGCACCTGGGTGGCTCAGTGGGTTAAAGCCTCTGCCTTTGGCTCAGGTCATGATCTCAGGGACCTGGAATCGAGGCCCACATCGGGCTCTCTGCTCAGCAGGGAGCCTGCTTCCTCCTCTTTCTCTGCCTGCTTCTCTGCCTACTTGTGATCTCTCTCTGTCAAATAAATAAATAAAATCTTT
>PITA01007002.1:42774-95249 GCA_004023965.1 Spilogale gracilis | reverse complement strand
GAGAGGTGGACGCGGGTGAGTGGGGGGCGGGGGCGGAATGTCGGCGGGAATGGTGCCCTCACTGTGGAGAACAGTGTGGAGGTTCCTGTAGCCTAGCAGTCCCGCTCCTGGGTCCGTAGTGTGAGGGAAGGGGAAGAGGACTGGAGGAGGCGTCCGGGCGCCGGGGTGGCTGCGGCCCTGTTTCCCACCCTGCGTCCAAACGCTGGAAGCCGCCGCCGGGCCCAGCGACAGGTGAAGGGACCCCGGTGAGCTGCTGTGGCTGTGCTGCGGGACAGGAGGGGATCTCGGCGTTGCGACAACTGCTGGACCTGCAGGACATTGTCCTGAGCCAAGTAAGTAAGGCCCTGAAAGGGCGATGCCGTCTGGTATCATTTCTCCGTGAAATCCAAGAAAAATGAAGTGAAGCGCCCAGAAAGAGTAGCGAAGTGGTTGCCAGGGCAATAGGGAGAGCGGGGTAAAAGGGTACAGACTTCCAACCGGGAGAGCCGTAGGGTCTGAGGGTGACACTGTGTGATGTCACTGAAATTCGCTGAGGGAGTCCCCCAGAGGGTCCGTGTGTGCGGTCACGGAGGGATGAGCTAGCCTGTGGGATTCCTGGCACAGTGTGCGCCCCGATCCCGTCACCAAGGTGTGCCCGTTGGATATCTCCTGTTTTTGTCAATGAGACCGCAGTGAAGCTGAGCAAACCGACGATGGGCTGGCCCGCCCTCCCCTCCCCATCTCGACCCGCCCCGACAGCGGTCAGTAGGGTCTGAGGGCCAGTGCACCGAGATGCCCCTAAGCCGTCAGGGAGACAGGGGGAAGGACACTGAGGGAATGGAAGCTTCTGGTAGTTATAGCTGCAACACGTGAGGCATGGCGCAGCGCCTGGCCAGATGGGCGTGGTGACATTGTTCTGTGCAATGGCAAAGCCCATGTTCTTCCCACGGCAAAAGTGCCCACGGGGTACTGTGCCAGGTGGTTACAGCAACCAAGTCTTTGTGAGTGATCGAGACAAAGATAGAATGGACAGAACCGAGCCAGGCCTCAAGGATTTCATACAGTGGTGTGCCTGCTTTGGGCGCACGCTGGCCTTATTCTAGAGCACTCGGCATTGTGTGCACTTCCTGTGTATTGTAGCTGTTTTCATATGGTTCCGAGAAGGTGACATCACGGGGGGAAAGCCACGTGGAGGTGCTGATTGCCAGAGCTGGACTGGAAACCAGATTCACTCTAAAGCTCGTGTTCTTCCCATTATCTCTGGTGTTTTCTGCAGTAGCGTCGGCCCTACGAGGCAGGATGTCCTCGTATTTCCTAAAAATTACAGAAGCCAGATTGTGATCTGTGTTTTCTTTCCGGCTTTGATGAGGGGCAAAGCCACTCAGTCACTGGAAAGAAGGACTGAGTCACTGAGGGAAGCAGGCTTGGTCTCCCCGGAGTTCAGAAAGGAGTGGAGACCCTGTCAGAGAGGCGGGTCTCTCCAGCCCCTATTGCAAGTTCACATTTTGTGACACTTCATTAAGGGGAATGGAGCACTTGGGTTTTCCCAGGAGGACTTTGCGTGTAGTTACTAGTCTCCTTGCCTTTGGGTGGGGGTCACCCCACATCTGTGCACAGAAGCCAGCCCTCGTGGCTTTATTTAGCTGGTAGGATTTTTTTCAATTGAAGATGCTGTGAGTGAAAACAACCCACGGCGTTTGCTGAGCTCTGTTTAATTATTCATCCTTCAGAGTGCGTGTGATTCATGGTATTTTAACGAAGTGCTCTCCTCAGTGGGTTTTTTGTGTTTTGTTTTGCCTTTAAAGGATCCTGAGATGGGAACTAGAGGATCGAGGTCTTCAGGGTTAGATTCTTTAGGGACAGCCCAGGGTGGCCTGGGGAGAATCTGGTGACATTGGCTTGACAGTGATATTTGTGTGCGTAAAAGCATCTGATACTGCTGCACTTATATCCTTGCTTACTTCCCTGGTTTGTCTGTCTTCCCCATGGACTCTGTTTCCTGGGGCGGGGACCACCCCGGGAGGCTATCAGCCTTTGTGGGTGGTGGCTGTGTGGGGATTGAGGTGACAAGGGGAGCAGTGGGCCAAGGGAACTGGCTGATGGAGACTTAAAATCTTGAGTGTGTTTTCTTGGTCATGTAAATGCATAGCTTTTCTGGATGTTGAAATTTATTTCTTGTGGGGATGACAAACTTTATCTTTGGAGGAAATTATGTTTGGATGCTCTTCAGAAGCAAAGACGTTCAGTTGCAAAATTCAGTGTCTTAAAAACAAAGGTATAATAATTATTTTCTTTACAATTCCAATATACAGATCCCTATTGCAGAGTAGTTCTCAGGGTGTTTGTTTCTAAAATAACCATTTCCTCTGGCGATAATAACTACACAGAGGGGAAAGGTGGGGACGAGCTTCAGGGTAGATTCAGTAGTGTGTACTCCTTTTATGTAAGCACCAGTTAGTGGGGTAAGACCCTTCTTTATGTTTCCAGCAAGACCCTGTGAAGTGCTTCTTGAAGGAGACAAGTGGGCGGCAGGATTTAGAGCTGCTCCTCTGCAGGGAAGCTGCTCTCCCCTGACCCCGGAGCTCTGTCTAGTCAGAAGACAGCTCGCAATGGGAACATTTGACATCACCTTTCTGCCTGGCTGGGCCAGCGTCCCAGCACTTCTGGCCAGGCCTGGTGGCTGGCAGCGACGTGCCCTCCAGCACATCACTCTGGCCCTCTGGAAGAGCGGCCCTGCTCGCTCTGTGGCTCCCTGTGAAACAGCCCGCAGGAAGTGAGGCCCTGACTTCACAAGGGCAGCTCGTTGCCAGAAGCCAGCCCCGAGTCTGCACATGGACATCCTCAAGGACAGGCTCATTAGACAGTGAGATTATAGGTGATTAATGGCCTTGGCAGGAGTCCACCGAGCATGGTGGTGCCTGCACCAGGACTGGGCAATCCCAGGTTCGTCCTTTCCCTCAAAACTGCCCAAGTAAAGCTGTTAGGGAGCCCGTGAGCTCTGTGGGAATCAGCAGCGGCTTCAGAAAAGGAAGAAGCTTCAACTTTTTATTTCTAAAATGTTGGCTGATAACTCTTTTTTTTTTTTTTTTTTTAATGTCATTGATAAATCCTGAAGCTAAATATAGGAACTCTGGAGAAAAAAAAATAATGGTGGGATGAGATGTGGTTTTTAAAGCTAGAGAAACGTCCTGGAAAATTCCTGGTAACTGAAACGAACTCGTGAAGCCAGCAACTTCCAAACCAAACATATCTACTAATTCATTCCTCTGTTGAGTAATTCTTTGTGGACTGATTGGAGTGTAGGCATCCAATAAAATCTAATCTTTGGCATGCAAATAAGCTAGGGCTTGTATGAGTGACAATAAAATGTAGTTTATCTGCAAATCAGGTATTAGCTTCGTGGAAGAGGTTTTTTTTTTTTTTTTTTTTTTTTTTTTTTTTTTGGCAGTCCTAGGAAAGCTTGTATCCCAATAGAAGCTGAATAAATGTTGGGATTCAAGAACGAAGTAGCCTCTGCCTTCATGCTTAGATTTTGTGGTGTCTGGATCGTAGAAGGGATTCACAAATAAAACACACGTTTTCTTTAGCAAGCATTTACTGTGTGCACCATGTTCTGTGGAGGAAAGATGGATGGGCAGGGTACGGGAGTGTGGTGAGTGGGGACAGAGGTGGAGGAGTGTGTGGGCAGGTCGCATTCACAGGCTGGGCTGTTGAGGCTGAACATTCAGTTTGCCTGTTGCCAAATGCAGAGTGTTTGAGGACAGGGTGAGGCTTGAGGGAGGGAGAGGGGGAGGGCTCCTGTGGCAGGAAAGACCTGAGGCTCTCTGTCTTCCAGAAGCCCCATGGTGTCCTCAGGTTGCATTCCTGTGGATGGTGTGGCCTGGGAGCTGGTGGCCACCTCACCTCCTGCTAAAGTGCCCTTAGTGCTTCCTCCCTCCTGACCCCTGCTGACTCTCCGGGTGTGACAGCAGCAGATGGAGCTAGCTTTCTCCTCTAGCCTCTGGCTGCTCCTTCTCTCCCCAGGGAAGAGAAAGCACAGGCCAGTGCTTGGGTGATTTTTCTTAATTCTTTATGTGCAGGAGCCCCCATCACCCCCACCCTTGTGTAGCGCTGCCCACAGCTGATCTCACTCCTCTCCTTTTTAAGTGGCTGTAGCTGGCATGGCATGGGCGTGGCTAATCAGTTGGAAAGGGGCCAGCCAGCTCCAAGCTTCTGGTCCCCCCATCCTTGTGCGTTCCAGTGTGTGTGCCCTGGTTACAGACCCATCTCCTGCAGGGATCTGGGAGCAGAGGCACACAGAGCCACACCCCAGTCTTGAATCTTGCCATTTGCTCTAGAGTCTTTCATGTTAACTCTTCTAGTTGGGAATAGTCAGGATACGGTGACCCAGAAGTTGCTTGCTTACCTGAATTTCTCGATGGGGTTGACATGTTGGGAGTCTCATGTGCTTGGGCTGTCAGGGAAGGCCTCATCTGGACTCCTGAGCACCTCAGAGGTTGAGGGAGGCAACAAACCTGAGTCCAGGGCCAAAGGTGACTGCGGGGGGAATCCACTAAGGTGGAAAGTCTGATCCTAAACAAGGCCTGCCTGGAGCAAGTTTGGGTAGCTGGCGTTGGTACTTGTGGCATCAGAGAGCCTGGGAGATGCTGTGTCTTGTGGCGGGGGGGGGGGCTGGTTTGGGGTAATAGCTGAGGTCGGGCAAGAGAGGAGAGGGGAGAATGCTGGAGTGAGGCAACCAGCCACATCTGGTGTTCCAGTGGCCCTCTGTGTAGACAGCGCAGCCCCCTTTCTCTTAAGGACTGACATAAGGAGAACATTCTGTTCTGTCTGTGTTCACATCCCCCTTCCGGCTCTGTCTGGCTCAGGTGCCCCGAGCTGAGAACGGTCCTGCCCTTTCGTAGATGTAGGTGATGACCTTTCTAGTGTCCACCTCATCTGATCCCAAGTGTAAGTGTTTGGGAGGCAAAATCAGCTTGTTATTTCAGCTTCAGTATTTATACCCACCCGTAAAACTACACATGGAAATGACAAACAAATTTATTTGCCATTTTTGAAAATTTGGCCCTTAAAGGGCATTAGCAAGAACATTGTGCCATTAGCACAGATTGTTTTTAAAACACTTAAAAAGATCCAAATTCTGCTGAATTTGGGGGCCAAGTAGATGAAAATTGCATTTTATATCCCAGAATCTCCATGCAGTTTAGCTATGTGCATGTTGGAAAAGAGTGCCGTTTAGACATGGCCTGTGTCATACAAGGGGTGATCTCACCTGGGCCACAGAAGGCCACTCTGCAGGTGTTGGGAGGAGACCAGCATGTCTGGTGGCCTGGGTCCTCCTGCAGGGCCCGAGGGAGGGTAAGGTGGGCTTGTTCGGGTCTTGAATGTCTGAGGGTGCCTTGTGAGGAGCCAGCCCCGATCTGTGTCCCGGGAACAGACCCAGGGTTGCTCCAGTCTCACCACCCTGCATGTAGGATGAAATTCACAGTCCTCTCTGTTCTTTCCCTCTGCACAGACCCCAGCCTCCAGCAATACCGAGCCTCCTGGGTTGTCTCCAGAACTGGTCCGTTGGGGCCCCTGTCTGGCCTGTCCTTGCAAACTAGGATGGCTGAATATCAGTCACTGGTCGTGTTTACTGCCCCTGCCCCAGGTTAGCCGGTCAGAATCTCTGTCCTGTTCGTTGCAGGCGGCGCCTGGTCCACCTCGCAGGTGTCTGGAGGAGATCCACGTGAGGCCATCCTATGGACAGCTGCCCTGACTTCAGCCCTGCTGTGGCTTGATGTTCAGTCTTCCTTCTGCTCTGGGCCTGATCTTTATCAAGTGCCCCCTTTTCCTTACTAATTGTGTATAGTTTTTCAGAGATTATTTTGCATGTTGCTAAGGACTTCATATACAAAGTTTGTTTCAAAAACTACTGAGTCCATATCAGAGATGAGGAAACAGACTCCGAAAGCTTGCACAGCACCCTCAGCAGATACGGCCAGTGTTGTAATGCCCGCACCACCCACCTCTTGAGTCATCCTAGACAGCTTGTCAGTTTCTGTAGCTTGTGAGCAAAAGACCCTTAAAGGAGTCAGCCTTTCTTTTTTCTCATCCAGCATGGTGTTAAGACTAGGTACCTATCACTTTTGTGATGTCCTTGTTGGCTGGGTCATGCAGAGTTGGAAGGTTACCTCTGGGTTCCCGACAGGATGTGATTCAGAGTTATCCCATATTATTGGTCCACTGCTCTCTTCTCTGGAGGTCTATGGCTTTGTCAGTGCCAGAGCTATGAAATATTTATGCCAGTCACTGAGATCAAAGTAGGAGTGCAGTGAATATTGTTGAATGGTTGAATGACTCCTTACCTGGGGTAGATGAGTGGGAGGGAAAGAAAAAGGAGAGACAAAAGCAAGTGACAGCAGCAGGCCACTGTCTGTACATTTCAGCCCACATGCTGAGGCAGGGTGCACGGGCAGAGGAACGGGAGTGACTTTGAGAGGCAAGTCCTACTAAGATCAAATCACTTGTTGGAATCATCTCATTAAGTTAATCTAGTGATCTTGCCAAGTCTCAGTAGATGCTGGGGCAGAGGCAGGCCAGAATGGGGTGTATCTCTGGACCCGAGGAGTCCAGGGTCTACATGTGTGAGCTGGCCAGTGTCAAAGGTGATCTCTCAGATTCCTCTGTTGGGAATCGAGAAGGTCAGAGGATGGCGTGGTTTCTTCTGACCAGGAGCACCCAGAATCTCCACTGAGGGATGCCTTCAGGGTCAGTTTTAACAGCGCATGGGAGTCCCCCGTGGAATGAAGCCTGCGGCAGAGAAGCTGGGTGGTTGTGCGCAGAGCTGTCTTGTTGGGGAACAAAGGCTGGTGGCTAGGGTGCATGAGTGTCACGGTACTTGAAAAGGGAGTGAGTCTGACTGTGCCAGCGGGGACACCTCAGGTTGTCCCACGCGGCTCATGTATCCCTGCCATTTTACGTAGAAGGAAGGAAAAGGAAGGAAAGTACTGGTGTGAAGCTCGGCTACAGTTTGTGCCGGTGGCTTTAAACTATGGCCCCCAGTCACCAGGATCCTTTTAAATTGCGGGCTCCTAAGCATTCCTACGGCAATTGCAGCTCACTGGCTTGAATGAAGACCAGAGTCTGCCTTCTGACCGAACATCACAGGTGGGTCTGACAGTGGGCTCTTCTCATCCAATTTATAGACCATTTTGCTGGGTCCCTGTGGGAAGGACACCTTGGCTGTCGATTTAGGAAAATGTGTGAGGGAACATTTTGGTTATTTGATGGGAACATGGTTGTAGAGAGAGTCCTGCTGGGATGTTGAAACCCAGGGCCAGTAACTGTTTTCTATAGAAAGAACACAGGTGTCTTCTTGGGGTCTTGGGGTGGTTCTGCTATGAAATGAGTAGCGGCTTAAGGACAAATCCTAGCAATGGGAGTTGCAGCTAGGAATTGTCGTGAGTCGGGGGCAAGCACTGGGGAAGGAGCTGGCCCTGCAGTGAGGAGACAGTCTGAGACCCATGCTCTGGTGATGAGCTTTGGCAGCAGTCTTGTTGAATGTTATTTCTGGTTCCATGCAGTTATTTCCCTCTTTTGTGCCCAGACCTTCAGTGAAAGTCTGGTGTTCACGACTGCACTAGGTTAGGAGTGTTCTGGAGAATTGAAGACCCAGACCCTCATTTGCCTTTAGAGAAGAGTGTGGGTGTGGAAAGTCATGGCTGAGGTGGTGCGGCATTTCCTGGGGCTGCTATGACAAGGCACCCCCAGCTGGGCGGCTTACAACAGTGAAAATGTGTTCTCTCATGATTCTGGAGGCTAGAAGTCTGAAACCAGGGTGTTGTCAGAGCCATGTTGCCTTTGAAGCCTGTAGAGCAGTCCTTCCTTGGCTGTTGTCAGCTTCTGGTGTTGGCCATCAATCCTTGCTGCTCCTTGCCTTGCAGCCATCACTCCAGTCTCTCTCCATGTCGTCATGTGGCGTTCTGTGTGTTTGTTTCCAAATTTCCCTCTTCTTCTAAGGACACCTGTCGTGTTGGATTAGAGTCTGTCCTAATGAACTCATTTTAATTTGAATCATGTGCACAGATCCTATTTCCCAATAAGGTCAAAGTTACAGGTGCCAGGGGCTAGGATATGATCTCCTTTTTGGGGGGACACAGTTCAGCCCATAATAGATGGTCAAGTGTGAGAATGCATGCCCTTGCATCCCTCACCTCTCACAGAATCTTCAGAAATTTCGGAGGGGGACTGAATTATTGGAAGACTTATCAGCTACCTGTAAGCTGGAAGTTTGGGCATTTTATCAGGACATTACGAGACATGGTGACCCCAGATGAACTTGGGCCCACTTTGGTTACACATGTGTCATGAGTGGTTGCAGCTTAGCACACTGTGTGTCAGATGAATTACTAATTTCACTTGTGCTGCTGCCAGCTCTGTGTCACCACCACGAGATTCGGGTCCAGGTTGGGTAGGGCCAAGTTAAGTTTTCCACGAAGACAGATACTTAATAAATGCTTTCAATGTTCAGACAATTAAACAGAATATCTGCGGGGCTCTTAGGTTCTCAGACAAACAGATTGCTGTGTGAAGTCAGAGGCTGTGTTGGAAAAATAAGAAGAGCCATGGTTACATAGTCCCCTAGGCTGGCGGTTGTAGTGCTTTGGACACGGGTCACATTCTGATGTCTGCTTGATCATAAACACCTGGTCCTGGAAGCATCCATAGTTTGTTTCATTTTTAGAGACTGGGATGGCAAATTTAAAATTCAAATTCTTGTGAGTGGCAGAGTGAATGTGGCTATAAAAGTGTTTTAGATCACAATGTTTTAAATGAAGGTTAATTTTCTGATAAAGTAGGAAATGAAGGAAAAATTATCTCCCTGCACGCAAGCATGGTTTAGAATACTGTAGCTCAATTAGATGTTCTGATTGTGCAAACAACCAGCGTCATGTCTTGTTAAACTTCTCTTTTTCAAATTATGAAGCTTTTCTATACTAAGATTAGCAGGGGTATTAAGGATACAACAGATAAAAGATCCATCTGAGCTCAGAAAAATTATAACTTAAGAGGGTTGAGAACTAAATGAGGACTTCCTAAAATCCCACAGCGTAGCCAATGTTATTAAAAAATCATCCAGCATGGAAATTAGCTGTTACACTCAGAGGAAAGAAAAGTTATTATTCTTTGCTCTTTTTCCCCAAAATATCAAGTGCTTTTTACCTGGTGGAATTTTGCTTTGTTCCTACAGCAATATATATCAAGTTTCTTAATCAAAATATTACTTGCAAAATAGTTTTTGGGATACAGAATGTTACTCCTTGTGGGCTAGACTTTAGGAAAAGAAGCTAAGACCATTAGAATTTCCCAACTTTTGCTGCAAATAAAATTGATGCCCTAAGTTTTAATAAGTACTTCATTTTTCTGATTCATTCTCAAGTCTTTTTGTTCAATTCTAATTGGGTTGTATCCAGAACAAAGAGATGTGTAGTCATTTTGCGCTGAGTCTTTTCTATTTTCAGTGCCAATAGTAAAGTCACAGAATGTGTTAGCACACACTTTATGGCAGCTCATAGAGTTTCTTCACCGAGTGAACTAGTGATGCCTCATCTTAATAAGACACTGGTTACTGTCCTGCCTGTCTCCCGCCTCCTTCCTGCTCTTGATGTTGCTTCTTCACTGCCTGTGTTGGGAGCTGTGGCCATGACTCCTGACTGCTCCCCCTTCCTCCCAGCTTTCTCCTTCCCCCTACTCCCCTTGCAGATGCCGAGCCTGTGTCTTGCCCATTCTGATTGCCAGCTGTGCACCATCACTGTGCCTCCCTATGTGTGGCTTCTCTTAAACTTTCTTTAGGTTATCTGCCCAGGCTTTGTGCCAGCTCAGAGGTCATGTCTTCTAGGAAGCTTTCCCTGAACCCAGGCTCTTTCCAGTGGGTAGGGCATCCCCCTGGGAGTGCTTTCCACACTGTCATGTTGTCACCTGCTCCTTGTCTGTCTGTCCCTGAATCTCTGAGGACAACATCTGGGGCACATTGGCCCCGATATCTCTGGCACGTAGCACAGTACCTGGCATGTACTACATACTCAACCATCGTTTATGTGTTCCTCATATAAGGAATTACTGAATATATTTGGGAGTTCCCAGAGGAGATCCAGCCTATTCTTTGAAGATGACATGCATCCTCACTGAGAACCTAACAAAATGTGACCCTCAGAGTCTAGGACTGAAGAGACTGAGCAGAGAGATTTGTCATGGTTTGACTCCCATTTTGGGATAGGGTTGTGTCTGGGTGAAAGAAGAAATCTTAGGTGAATTGGTGGCTATAGTTTGGCAGGTCCTGTCACCTAAATTTGGGCAAATGAAATGAATTATTGAAAGCAGTGGTGGATGAGAAATCATTTATTTTAGAAAAGTGAACTGAAAAACCCTGTCCTGGGTACTTTATACATTAGTACATTTTTTCTTGAAGTGGACTGAGTTACTTGCATTTTATAGTGAATGACTTTAAGATAATGGTCAAGGTTAGAATTTTGGAGTCAGCCTACGGGCAAATCTTACCACACTTGGTAGCTGTAAGATCTAGGAAAAGGGCTAATCTCTGTGTGTCTTGGTTTTCTCATGCATGGAATGGGATTTTTAAAAAGCACCATGAAGTCGTAGTGATGCTGAAATGAGATAAGACATATGAATGTTTACCATAGTGCTTAGTGCATAATAAAGTCTCGATAAACATCTTAGTTCAGAGAACCTGAGGTTTTGGAGGATTTACATCCTGATCACTTAACTAGGGAGGAGTGACTTAAGTTAGCTAATCACTTAGACAGGGAGGATTTTGAGTCCAGATTTGTTGGTCTTACAAAAAATAAGGCCATTCCTGCTCTGCTGGACTGTTTCCGTAGAAACCCACTGTTATGTCTACCATTGTTGACATTGGTGTTTTGAGCCTTTTGACCCTTGTAGTTCACTGCCATGAATTTAGAGACTTCCCCATCAATAGTGGACTGCCCGTATGTTGTACTATCAGTTAACCGGCATCATAGACATTTCAATGGAAATCCAAACTGTATATTGTTGTTCCTAAATTTTTAGTTTTCAGAGGACATTCCTGGACCCTGCTGCAAAATCCCATAAATTAGATTGAAGTCAGTCACATTTATGATGGGGTTGTTAAAAAGCTGTAAGTGTTAGGAATTTATGACTCTGTGCTCATATTCAGCTGTTCACTGCTTCTGCTTCTAGGACTTTCTATCCTGTGTGGGATAAAATTTATATTTGTGGGTGAGATCATTATAAATCTTTTATGCACCATGAGTGCAGTTTTAAATGTTTGCAAGCATGGAGAACTAGGCCCAAGAGATATCTGCTGTATTCTATGGATTATCGCTGTTGTGTAACTAGCAAGAAAAACAAATCTCTCAAACCCAGACCCAAACATTGAACTCTGTAACCAGCCCCTAAACTTCACCTAAGAGAGAGTGCTTTAGATGGAGCCAAACTTTGACTCTGTGGATATTGTTTCAAAATTCTCTCTCTCTTTTTTTCACATTAAAAAAAACAAACAAACTACTCTCATCGATGCTCATCCTTCCAGATGTCCCTTACGGCCACCTAGCTGAGTTTAGTGAGAAAAGAGTAGAAAAGGAACAATTTCTCTGCATCAGGATTTCATGAGTCCTATTGGAGTAGGGAAAGTGAGGCCAGCACAGAGCAGCTGATGGCCCTTTCCTCATTATTGTTTGTGGAGTCTTGACCCTGTATGTCACTGAAGTCAGAGTGTCTAAGAAAGTGCAGACATTTGGAGACTTTAAAAAAAAGGTATTGTGAAAATGAAAATGTATGTTTACTTTATGCCAAGAGACAGCTGGGAACGAGGTACCAGCCCCACTGGGTGACTTCATAAGCTCTGTGATGACAGGGTGACAGGGCGAGGCCTTCGTGGTCATCCTGATGAGAAACTGGGAATTAAGCCCACTTGAATGATGTGACCAAATTAAAAGGGATAAGAGAATGTGATGAAGTATCATTAAAAGCAATTAATGAGATAGGATTTAATATGCACAAATGTTTTGTGCTGACTCTGTGCTTTGGAGCATGAGGCTGTCAGTTTTGCTGTGTTGTCAGTAGGAAATGAATTCTGAAATTAATCCAGGCAACAAAATCATCTGGAGGAACTTTAATAAAAACAACAACAACACACGTTCAGGCCCCCATTTCAGATATGAATCAGGATTCTCAAAACCACAGCAAATGTCTGTTTTTCATTAGCTCCATGGATTGATTTTTGAGACCCAGATCATAGTTTGATGGTCCCCTTTCTCTATATTCTTTTGAAAATGTGTGTGATGTCCTTTGGGCCCATCTCTTTGTAGGAGGGAATTCTAAGTTGTGATTTCAGGGGTCCTCACTTCCCTTCTGTAGACAGAGTATTGAGCCCAGAATGGTTTGCTGCTTGACCTACAGCTTGCCCAGCTTATCGTAGAAAGAGCTCATGCTTCTGGCTGCCCAGTCCAGGGATCTTTTACTAGACCTGTCGTTCCTGCTCTGGCCTCTGAAGCACCCCAGAGTGCCACTGTGAACTTACGTGGAGCCTGCAGGATGTTTAAATTTTTAAGTTTTCTGTAGAAACACAGTGATGCTCTGTAGCTGTCAGAGAGTGTGCGAACTACTAGTTTCAGATTCAGTTTTGACTCTGGGTCATGCTACATTCCTTTTAATAGTATATCTTTGCAAAGCTGGGTTTCTGAAGGTTGCCAGGAAGCAACTGTTGCAGGAAAATTGGTATGAAATAGGAAATAAGGGTGGTGAATCCAAGCATTAAGAGATTGTGATGAGACCAACAGGTAAACACTAGTAAGTGATCGTGTTAGAATGGAAAAAAAAATGTGTTATTTTTTCTTTCATTTTGTCTTATTTTTAAAATGACTTAATTTCTAGGATATAAACACTTATAACCTAATTGCTTTATAAGTGGACATACTGGATATGGCTTTTTGTTCAGGGACACTGTGAAAAAAGTACTGAGATACTTAAGGACACCACGAATGAAGAAACTTTAGGAGATGAATCCTACCATCTTCCCTTGTCACACACTACGTTTTGACTTACACATTTAAAAGCTTTGGTTGTCTGGGTTTCAAGACACAGACTGATGTCTTTTCCTTTTCTTTTGGTGTCACAGGCCTACCATTTCTTTGGCACTGCTTGCTTCTGAAAGAATATCTATGAAGTGGTTTTTATTTCAGCAACAAAATGGTATGGTTCTGTTGAAATGAGGTTATATTCAGAACTGTTTCATTGGAGGAACAGGTTCCTTAGGAGGAATGGACATAGGGCAGTTCATCCGTGCACAGTATCAGCCTAACTGCATGTTAGTTACCATTATAACTCCGTCCCTCTGTTCTGTAGACAGTAGGGACATCTCAGAACCCTCACTGAAATGCAGGTATTTCTTGGTAGGCTTGTCTTGGAAGCCTTGGAAAACTAAAGAAAGAAAAAAGAAAAAAGAAACCAAAGAGTCAGGTTGGAGGAAGAGCATGTGGTTTACCTGAAGCTGTGGTAGAAGATGCTGTTAGGGGCACTGCAGGGGGAGCATGGTTGCACCTGTTGCTTCTAGGTCTCACCACTTCTTTGGAAAACAGGTGATGACAATCACTGAGGACCTTGTGGCGAGCTCTGATTGTTTAGCTTATTTATATTTTACCAAGTGAATCTATTTATCTTTTGGTCATTTTGTTTAATTGGTAAAAACAACCCTTCCATTTGCCTGTTGTTTTACCTTTCTAAAAGCTTTTCTCCCCCAGTCTCATTTGGTTCTTGCCACAACCCTCAGAGGTGGGAGTTTAGGATTACCATTCCCATTTTTAACAAATGAGAAACCTGAGGCCAAGAGAGGTCAGATGCCTTGGGCGGTTAAGGAAAGAGATGGAATAGGATTCGAGGCTTTTGGCTCTTAGTTCAGTGTTCTTTCCCTGGGCCACACCTTTACAGGTCTATAAAAATTTCATGGAGGCCATTAAGAACAGTAAAAGCCAGACACTGTCCGTGTCCTTGCTCAGGACTGCAGTTATGGGGAGGGTCCGCGGTTCAACCCCATGCTCATCTTCCCGGTCAGTTTTGCCACTTTTGCCTTGCGTGCAGCTTCTGCTGCCTTCTGCAGATCACCTGGTTTACTCCAGGTCTGTGTCTTTTCTTGTTCCTCAAACACTATCTTGAAGTGGATCATCAGCCCAGAATTCAGCTCTCTGAGCCCGTGATTTTCCTAACACAAGAATTCAGACCCTTTCCGTGGGAGCTCCTTCCATGAGGAGTCAGAGGGACTTAACTGCATACCGTCAGTCTGTCTGGAAACCCTGGGCTCCCCCAGTTCCACGCCAGAGAGGTGTGAAACCCAGGGAGGGGCCAGCTTGTTCTCTTGCAGGGGGACGAGTGCCTGAAGGAAATGTTTTCAGGACTGCAATGCGGGGAGAACAATAAAGCCAGTCCCACAGGGAGGAAACGCACAGGGTGTCTCCAGGTCTCACATGGAATAAATCATTTGCAGGGGCTGTGGTTAATATTCAGTTTGAGTGAGGCCCATACAGCTGGGACACTCTGTACTTTTGATCTGGCCTTTCAAGCTTGGGTGATGCCAGGAAATTGCATTTAATGGAGTGAAGGCTACAGTATAGAAAATGAGAAGAGATTGTTATAAAAACAATAGAGACCGTTTCCCTCCTTCCCCCACACCTGTTGTTCCTGTGAAGTCTGTGGCTCTCCACTCTGAGGGGCACCTAATTCTGGCTGACTGGGAAGTCCAGGGATACGCTGCCCTGCCTGATCTACTTTTTGTCAGAGACCTTTCCAGGACTCCACACACACTGAACATGTCAGAGAGCCATGACACGTGTCACTGAGTCATCTCCCCCAGGCCAGTCATTTCAGCATAGGAAGCCATGCACCTGCACTTTTTTGGGGGAAGTGTTTAGCCGGCCTTGTCAGAGCTCAATTGTTTAATTTTGTACCCATGGCACTCCCAAACCCTGAGTGCCGTGGGGGTCAAAGTAACACCAGAACTGGTGCTGAAGGCCGGCTTTGGCCCTTTGTGATGGGACTGGAGAGTTTACTTCAACAGAAAAGGAGAGCAGGAAAACCATCCCACACTCACTGGATCCCCACCTGTCAGGTGGACCTAAAGAAGAGTTTCCTTCCTTCCTCTCGTTCTTCCCATTGTGGTGTTGAGTGGCAGGGTGGGCTTTCCACATGACTTATAGTGCTGGGGCGGGTGCCGCAGCAGAAGGGCATCAAAAACAGCTGTTTTTGCCAGAAAGATAGAAATATTTGCTAGCTTCCTATTTCCATATGACTGTGTCATTGGGGACTGACATGTTTTCAGAACAAAAACCCCCTTTTGTGATAGAAGTATTGACATTAAGTAGTTGCACACCATCAGGGTGAGTGTTCCGATGAATGTGGATGTGGGGGGCCTGTTAACTCTGTACGAGGAATTCTAGTATGCAGCTTCATTGGATCTTAAATGATCCTGTGGCTTAGAGGAAGCGAGGATCAGTGTCATCTCCCATCATATGGATGGACACACAGTTCTTACCAAGCAGGTCAAGGAAAGGTAGATGTGGAGCGGAAGGGCAATACGTTAATAATTGGCACAGAGGCTAAATTTCATGGCCAAGGTCTTTAATCTGAATATGACACCAGAAGCACAAGTGGGACTAGAAAGAAGAAAACTACTTACTAGATGAGACATTGGCCTTTGGCTTGGGGTAGATATGAGTGGAGATGGGCAGTAAAAGTTGGTCAGACACATTTTATCTTGGTGATTTTAGTTTTGAGGGAGCTAGCTTTCAGTGGCCTATGTTCAGGAACCTTCTACAGTCATTTAAATCTTTTTTTTTTTTTTAAGATCTTATTTATTTGACAGAGAGAGACACAGGCAAGAGAGGGATCACAAGCAGGGTGAATGGGAGAGGGAGAAGCAGGCTTCCCGCTGAGCAGGGAGCCCGACGCGGGGCTTGATCCCAGGACCCTGGGATCATGATGCAAGCTGAAGGCAGACGCTTAAAAACTGAGCCACCCAAGAGCCCCCAGCTATTTAAATCTTAAAATGAGGGCGAGCTTGGTTTCTCTCAGCTTCATGATTTACCTTTTATTTATAAAAACATTTGGCAAATGGCTAACGATAAGGTTGTCACCAGTCTACTTCCTACCAGTTCTTCTCTCATGTGCTGGGTCAGATCTGCTCAGGATAGATATGTGGAAAGATCTTTGCAGGTTGTCACTGCCACCATCCTTGGAAAACTGAATGGGCCTTTTCACCTCTGTCATATTCTGGTGGTGAATATTAGACAAACCTGAAAATCCACTTTAGAAAGTCAGCATCATAGGTAACTGGAAATGATCCATCAGCACGTAAACATGGTCTTGGCCCTTATTGCAGAACCACATGGGAACAGCTGTGGTGTGAAAAAAAAATATTGGACTGATGAACTTAGTCATTTTCCCCTTCCTGAGCCGCAGTTTCTGCTTATGCATCTGTGAAGGTAACTTTAGCTGCTGCTACAGGTCAACCCCCTAGTGGATTAATATAATAAAAATGTCCCATTTGCATAGAGACCCACTAGGTGTTCTTGTTGCTTGCTAGACTTTCCTATGCTCATTCAGTGATGGAGGCTTTTTCCATATTCTAGCCCTGCCCTGTCTGTCTTGTCATTGAGTTGGTTGATGAGGAAGAGCTGAAGATTATGTGGGAAGGTACTTTGTTGTTGTTTTTTGTTGTTGTTGTTGTTTTTTTCTTGGATTGTTGGTATGCTCTTTTTTTTTTTTTTTTTTTTTTTAGGATTTTATTTAAATTCCAGGTAGTTAACGCACAGTGTAATTATTAGTTCCAGGTATAAGTATAGTGGGGAAGTACTTTTTAATAGTCACGTATTATATTTTCTCATATTTCATTGGCCAGAACTCAGTCACACGGCCACACTTAATTGCCCATGAAGTTCATTAGTGAATTGTAGTTTTGTGCCAGGAAGAAGAAAAACAGATTTGGTGAACAACTAGTTAGTTCCTACTCCACCTTTAAAAATGAGGTTTTGCACTATGACCTCTAAAGTTGCCTTTTGGTTTAAAATCAACCACTGCAGGAGTCCAAGATCCCTGTGCTTTATGGCCTTGTGCCCTTTGTGTGAACTGCTCCATGTAAGACATCCCAGAGTTAACATGGAAAGTGACCGGTCCCTGAAGGGTGAAGAAAACATTTCTGTCACAATAGTTCAGTGAGTCGAAACATCAGTGACTGGTAAAATATTTTTTAACAAATTAAAAACAACAACAACAACCAAAAACCCGCAGAGTCATGGTGGAGTAACTAGGACCATAAATAAGTAGAAAATTGGATCAAATATGTGAAACAGTTCTTTGCAGACACTGGAGAACAGACTGCACATAATGGAAACAAATAAGGCGAACCAGTAGCATTGGATTTCCACCTTGAGGCACTTTCTAGACCAGGTCTGGGGAGAATGGTGCTTTCCGGACAGAGAGCAGTGGTGTTTGCAGAGCTCAGGGCTCAGGAGGTGGATTTGTGGAACTGGTGTTGCAGGATACCAGACAGGTAGAAACTTTGCAGAAAAAGAGTGCCAGAGATCTGTACTGTTTTCCTCTGGATTCTCTGGCTGATTATGAAACTGACCATACAGAATATGAAATTCCATGTTTCCTGGTAAGAAGGAGTGAGAAGATGTAAGATGAATAATTCCTAGAACTGGGGCACCTGGCTAGCTCAGTTGGTAGATCATGTAACTCTTGACTGTGGGGAGTAGAGCTTACAAATAATAATAATAATAATAGTAGTAGTAATAGTAGTAGTAGTCATAATAATAATTATTATTCCTAGAGCTTACATGGGACTAGTAGATATTCAAGTTTCATTCAGCCAAAGTAGACAGTCCTGGTTGAATACTGGGACATTCAGGAGAGACATTCAATGAACTGTGCCTTGTGGTATATAGTAGTCCGAGAGTAAGTGCCCTCAAATGTTACTTTCAGTTGTTGGGTATAGTATTGTGTTTGTGGTTATTAGATTATTTGCTGTTTGTATTGTTCAGATTTTTAGTGTCTGTACTGATACTCATGACTGCCTGCTTTTTCAGTTACTGAAGAGATGTGCTACACTCTTCAACTGTGTGGATTTATCTTTTTACTTGCCTTTTTTAATCTTGTGGGTTTTTAAAAATTCATATATGTTGAGGTTATATTATTAGGTGTATTCAAATTTAGGGTTGTTACATCTTCTTTTTGGATTGATCCTGTTACCCTTAATGAAATATATGTTTTTTAAAAAGATTTTATTTATCAATTTGGCAGAGAGAGAGAGAGATCACAAGTAGGCAGAGAGGCAGGCAGAGAGAGGAGGAAGCAGGCTCCCCACTGAGCAGAGAGCCCGACCCACTGAGCCACCCAGGCGCCCGAAAAAATGTTTTTATCTGTACTGTTATTAGTATGATCAGAACAGCTTTCTCTCTGTCAGTGCTTACACAGTGTATATATTTCCATCTGTTTACTTTGAAACTTTGTGTCTATTATATTGAAGGAATGTTTCTTGTGTATGGCATATATACTTATACATATGTATCCTTAGCAATGGTTTATTTTTCTTTTAGTAAATTTAGTCTGACAGTCTTTGTATTTCACTTACACTCTGTATTTAATAAAATTGTCGGTCATTTGGCTTTACATCTATTATCTTGTTAAATATTTGAGCCAACATATATGTTTGGGTTTGTTTATTAAAGTATTGAATTTAACCTAAGTAATATAGGAAAATAATTTTAAAAAGAGAAAAGTACTCTCTTTTAACAACTTAGGGGATGAAATGCACCACTATTAGGTAACATTTTATCCTTGATGATTGCGGGGGTGTGGTTGTATTCTTGAATGTATATCCATCCTTTTGCTCTGAAGTCTGCCAGGTAGTCCCCATCACCCTGTGAGACCTCCTCCAGGCAGGGCAGGTACCTCGTCCTCTGTCCTCACTCTCATGTCTCTCCAGTCATTGCACCTTACTGTACCTGTTTGTTTACAAGTCTCTGTGTCTTTGGAGAATTAGAGCTTCTCAGCAACAATCATGTCCTGTTAACTCTTACCTAACACATAAACAGCTCCTAATTTTTGTTGAAAAGTGATGCATGAATGGCAAGTTTTAGATTAACCCCAGTGGCTAAGATTGGGCGGTAAGGCTAGGAGTGGCCATACAAGGTCCGAGATGATCCTGAATATTCCCTTCTTTGAAGGGTTCTAAAGGAATTTGGGTTAAGCCAAGAATTGGACTGCTCTCTTTTGTTGACCCAAGCTCTCACAAGTGGGGCCTAGAATCAAGTCTTTTCTTTTATGATGACAGACAATTAGTTTGGGAAAGAAAGTTTTCATGAGGCTTTCCCATTATTTATCAATTTTGGGGTCTGTGAATAGCTTTGAATACAAAATTGCCTATGAACTCATTGTGTCTGCTATTAAATAATTGACTAATCAGTCTCGCAGAGCCTCTGAGTGAAGGGTCCTGGGTAATTCCACCTGCTAGCTCCTGATTGCACCTGCAGTTGGGCTATTGAGGGGGAAGCTTTGCTGCTTCCAGTTAATTGCCTGGTCTAAAATGGAGAGTACCCTTTACAAATCTGGCCTATTATCCCACTGTAGGCCTTTGCAAATATAGGATGACCCCAGGGATAGATGGAGAAAATACAGTTTTATTTGCTGTACACCAATTAATAACAGTAATCTAGCCAACGTTTCTACATTTTTCATTCAAGCAAGATATTTAAGTATATTGGAATTAGTCAGTAGCCCATTATATAACTTACCTCTTTGACATCTAGTTTTGCTATGTTATTATGACATGTATATCCAAAGGGTTTTTAATTTTTAAGTCTCTACATTCATATGTACTTGCCAGAGAGTCTTTTTGATGTGATTGTTGTAGTTCTTTTACTTTTTGTGAGGAATATAAGACTCTACCGAGAAGATATGGTCCTTTGAGTGACTGACTTAATACTAGAGTATATTTTCTGTATTCCCCCAACTGCAAATTGTAAAACCCTACTCCATATATTAGGTATATTACTTCTTTTAACATGAATTCTGTGGTAAATTTGATGGGACTTTTGGAATTTTTTACTGTATCTGTTGAGTCTTTGTTCTTGCCTTTTTGGTGTATTTTCTGTGTGGTGGCTACAGGAGGTGCTGCTCAGATGTCCTATGAAAATGGACTTGCTTCCTACTGAGATTAGTGGGCTGACAGCCTCCAGACCTTAGTTTGCTCAAGATCTGTCTCGAATTTCCAGCCACAGGCAGGCTGATTTCTGTGCGGGGTGGTGCGAGGAGGTCCTGCCCACATCTGTTCAGTGTGGGACTCTCTTAAAGGCAGCCTTTGCCCTGGGGCTCCTGAGGGGGGGACTTGCTGTGTCATTTGTCATCACAGTTTCTGGCAGCTCCTCTGCTTAATCCTGATTCCCATGCCCTATCCCATTTTTTAAAAATAGTTTTATTCCTCAGTAAACCTTTTGTGCTCTCACCTCCATCTCACTATCTGCTTCCTGGAGAATCCAATTTGCAACTACCATGAGGTAACAGTAAATTAGGAATAGCTCAGAGGATGTTTATTTTATTGGATCCAAGACTTGGCTCCTAGAGCAGTTTTCAGGGAAATCTATTTTTCTATGAGAGTATATAAGAATTGCTTCTTCTCTATTTCTTTTTTTTTTTTTTTAAGATTTTATTTATTTATTTGACAGAGAGAAACACAGCGAGAGAGGGAACAGAAGCAGGAGGAGTGAGAGAGGGAGAAGCAGGCTTCCTGCCGAGCAGGGAGCCCGATGTGGGGCTCGATCCCAGGTCTCTGGGATCATGATCTGAGCCGAAGGCAGTTGCCCAACCAACTAGCCACCCAGGCACCCCTCTATTTCTGTTTTTAATTTCTTTTTTCTCTATACCTGCAGCAAGTGATAAGATATATAAAATGATGTAGAGCAAAAGAATGCATTTTCTAAGTTTAGAACCTAAATTTCAAATGTTTGTTTTGCTAAATAATTATTGTAAGTAATTGCTACTAAATATTAATTAATTGTTAATAATCTTATAGAGGCCAACTCTTCCAGATATTTCTTTTTTTCTTTTTTTTAAGATTTTATTTATTTATTTTGACAGAGAGAGAGATCACACGTAGGCAGAGAGGCAGCGGAGAGAGGAGGAAGCAGGCTCCCTGCTGAGTGGTGAACCCAATGTGGGCGTCAATCCCAGGACCCTGAGATCATGACCTGAGTGGAAGGTAGAGGCTTTAACCCACTGAGCCACCCAGGCGCCCTCTTCCAGATATTTCTAAGTGAAATGGAACATAACTCTAAGCAGGTGCTATAGATTGGAAGAGACTTTTTATCTTTGTGTTATTATATCATCAAAACAACATAGCTTTTATTTTATAAACTTGATTCATCTTGAATTCAACTTCTTGGGGATGCTTTTTCATATTAATTTTATTACAATGGTGAATAGTGTTATTTAGCAAAAATGTTAACTTTCTATCTGCCAAAATCTCCATTGCAAATTGTGCACCCTTTCTTCCTTAACCACTGGGCTTAGTATTTCCAAATTCCCAGCAAACATTAATATTGGGATCTGAGAATGAGAAACTGGAATTCTTGAGAATCTCTGACATTATAAGTTGGCCTGTATTTTTCATAATGTTTCATGTATGTATTTGAAGTAATAATGAGTGACCATGATACATAGCAAGCTATTTTTTACTGTAACAGAGTTATACTAAAAGCTTCAGAAAATTTTTGTAGACAAAAGTCTATCATAAGTGTATGGCTTATCATTGTTATGTACATTGTAAAAAGATTACATCTTGTGATAACATGCAAAAATGATCTCTTCCTGATAGAGATATTTGATAATATTAAGAGAAGAGAAGTTTAATACAAAATATGCACCAAATAAAAATCACTTTAAAATGGAAAGATACTATCCCAAATATTTAATATTTAAAAGTTGACATATTTAAAAGTCACATTTCAGAACATGCAAAGCATCAGTTACCCTCTGTGATAGTCTTTATCTTTGTTTTGTAAAAAATATTCCAGACACAGACAGTTTTTTTTCTCACTTTGTTTTGAGTTGGTTTAATTATTCTGCATCCAAAAGCAGGTACACTTTGGGCTGTAGGACCCAGGTCACTCATTTTTTTTTTTTTTAAGATTTTATTTATTTATTTGACAGAGAGAAATACAGCCAGAGAGGGAACACTAGCAGAGGGACTGAGAGAGGGAGAAGCAGGCTTCCCGCCGAGCAGGGAGCCCGATGTGGGACTCGATCCCGGGTCTCCAGGATCATGACCTGAGCTGAAGGCAGTCGCCCAACCAACTGAGCCACCCAGGCGCCCCACTCATTTTCTTTTTTAACAATGAATATGTTTTGTCTTCTTGCCGTGATTTTGGTTTTGCTGTTGAAATTAATATTACTTGCTACTCAGTTTCTGATTTCATGTAATGTGACACAGCATTGAAAATTTCTTTTTTTTTCTATTAGCATATTTATAAAGGACGGTAGCCTATAGCAAATACTCAAACCCTAAAATATTCTAGTGAATATTATTGGATATTATATGAATAATATAACATTTAGTTCTCCCAGCATAACTAATAATAGCACCATACAGAATGACACGTCAGTATTGCCAATTTAAGTGTTTATTTTGCTTCCCAAATTTGCTAATTCTTAGAACACGACTCATAAGTTTTGTGTAGAGTATACTCTCTGTATCAGTGTATTGATATTTATTTTACCTGTGATAATAGTGCACCATTAGCAGCAGTGGGGCCTGGCTACACTCTTCCGACATGGCAACAGCTATGAGCAGCATAAGCTGGTGAAATGATGAGACTTATCTGCTCCTTACTCTTGTCTCAGCTTCCAGAAACTTTGATCTTAACCTTGGACTCCACAGATGACGTTTCCTTTTCTTGCTTACTTGAATCAGTGGCTTCCACGAACCAAAAATGTCTTGCCTGCTAACTATTTATTGCAGGAAAGTTATAATATTTATTCCTGTTTTTCCATCTTCACAGTTGACTTTCTTAGGATTTGAGATTCAGAAAAACATTTTCTGAGAAAAGCAGAGAAGGAACTTCTGCATGAAAATACTGTTATCTTTAGCTGAGCAATGGAATTTGTTGGGAATTTCACTAAAAGAAGATTAAATTTTTCTTCCTTTGTGATCTGCAATCAGGGGAAGTTGTTCCTATGAACAGTGCAGATATTTATGCACAAGTGAAATGGTGTCTTTGCATCTCTTTGTGCCTCAGTGGAAACCATAGTAATGCTATGTTATGGATGCCAGAGCAGCTAAGTGTGAAAGTCCTGTTCTTTGTGGTTATCCTAGCTAATTAAACAGCGATCAAGAACACTGGTCTGGGAAGGGATGGCGTCTGCAAACTAGACTGTACCATGGACCATCAGTTTGACAAGGGGAAGAAGTCTTGAGCAGAAACTCTTGTAGGTGCTGTAGTTGAAGAGAGGAGGATTTCCCACTTTGGCAAAGAGGCACGGACTGTAGCATGAGAGGCCCAAACCCTAGGAACCATCCCTTCACACTCCAAGTTGTTCCCAAACCCATACAGTATCCTCCTAGCACAGCAAGAGGCAGAAGGAAGCAAAGTGTAAGTCTGTGCTGAGGCCCCCAGGCCAAGAGCAGGGCAGGCCAGTGGAGACATACCCCTTTGGTCTGACTCTTGCTCATTCTGCACAAACCAGCGTCTGCTTGTGCAGGTCTTTGTGAAGAGCTGACAAAGTATCCTCCACGGACGTGATCCTCATGTGTTGAGAAAAGTGGACTTTCTAACTACCCCCACAGGCCTTAATATAGTTCCGGCTGAAAGTCACAATGAAATGCTTACCTGCCAGCAGAAACCAGAATATGTCCTGATTGCTCCACATGTGCATGTGTAGTTTTTGCTTTTTAGGAAACTGAGTTTATGAAACTGAGGATCTTTTAATTGAGGAAAGCTTTGTCTCAGTGAGTTGGATGAATGGAGCTCCGAAATGGATGTTTTCCTGTATACTTTGGGTCCTGATGTTTTTTATTACCCTCTGAAGCAGATTGTTATGGAAAGTTTATAATAGGGAAATGTAATTTTACACAGACAGCATTCTACTCCCATAAATTTATAAAATAAACTTATGTAGAGAGATGAGGCCAGTATTCATTTTAAAGTGTTGGCCCATGTATATGAAGTTATTTGAGTCAATATACTGTAATTATGAGTCACATACATGGGTTGGGAGAATATATGTATTAGACAGTTGATTAGATTACCCCAAATATATTAAGCTAACTTGCCATATATTTTATTATAGTGATGTAGTATTGGTGGTGATGATATGTTTGTGAGGATGTAGAAAGGACATTTTTTGCTTGAAACTGGTAATTTACTGCTCACTCAAATGCCATAAATACTAGTTTGGGCCAAGGGGAAATCATGGAATTTATCTCTGATCTAAACTGTGAGTTGAATTTTAGACCAGAAAGCATGTTTAGAGGTTATTTTTTTGAGTTCAGTCTAACTGATTCTTGTTATTAGTCTGCCCTGGCTGTAGGGAAACCTTGGTGCAGCGGTAAGTCTCTAGAGCAGTGCTAGAGAAGCCCTCCCGGGTTCTGGCTCTGTGATGCCCAGCACACTGCCTTGCCTCCTTGGGGCTGGATCTGGTGTTTGGATGTGTCAGGGCTCACTCCGCTTCAGGAATCTTGTCATTCTGTGATCTGAATTGTAGCCTTGAGCAAACCTACGATTCTCTAGATAGTAACATTTAGTGATCCCAAGCCTATCCCACACAGTGCTTATGATGTTACAAGAGGAATGAAGAGACAGACTCGACTAGTCCTGTGCCAGGCTCACTCGGGTCCCTTTTCATTTGAGGTATGCCTGTGTAAATTATTGATCAGACATTTACAAGTATGTTTTCTAAACAACTTGTAAATGCTGAGTAGCCCTGTGGTTTGCACCTTGTTTTTCCTGGTCCATGGGGATCCTCATAAACATAGAGTGTCCTGCAGTGGACACCTGTGGTGGCTTCCTCTCAGCCTCAGCTGTTTCCTGAGGCAGAAGAGCAGTGGCTGGCTCTTGGCAGGAGTTAAGGCCTCCCTCCCTTTCCTAGTCTCTCCTCCACACAGTGGTGTTCTTTGTAATGGGGTGTGAGCCAGGGCAGGGTGGGGCAGTTGGCTGGACTAGGGATGCCATCAGTCTCTGGGGTCCACGGGAGAAGACTCAAAATAGAACAGCAGATATGGTTCTTTTTTCTCCAAAAGTCCATTTGTTTCATGCCAAAATCAGTTAGGGATTTTAAAAAAAAGATTATCTCTGAAGTACAATAGTTTCTAAGTGACTATATAGAACCACTAATTTATCTATTCATTTGTTCACTTGATGAGTATTTACTGAACATCTGCTATGGGCAAGACCCTCCATGTAGTGATGACTGAGGTTCACAAGAGAGGCCCAGCCCTGCTGTGGTTGGTCATTTTAAAATAAGATGGTTGGGCCATCTTACCCAGATACTGGGCAGGCACCAGTCTAGATGTTACAACAATAGCTAGTTTAACTGAACCCTTACTCTCTGCTGTGCAGGCTCGAGGAGCTTTACATATGTTAACTCATTTAATCTTACAACGTGTACAAGTTGTTATAGTCCCCTCTAATGGGTGAGGAAACAGATAGGTGAAGCGGCTTCTCCAGCTCGTGAATGGCTGCGTCGGGAATGAAGTGTGGGCTGCCCGGCTGGTGCGTTTGACAGCCCCGTCCCTGCCGCTCCTGCTGCCTCTGCTCTCACAGCCACATGGTGCCTCGGGCCTGTTGCCCTGCTATGTCCATGTCTTCTCCTGATTGCTGCAAGGATCCTGTGAAATAGGGAGGACTGTGGCTATCATTCCCACCTCACGAGTGAAGACACTGAGGCTTGGAGAGTTTGCATGGTCACGGCAAGGTCCTGAGACTGCTGGTCACTGTAGGTGCTCTGCTTCCTGGGCCCGGGTGGGTAGTTTTTGCTACTGTGTACCTGTCCCTCCAAGGCTCGCTATGCTCACTGAGCTCAGAGAATGGGCAATGTTTTCAGCGTCTCAGACTCCCAGGCCCGGGTGCCATGGGAAGGAGGCAAAACGGCAGCCAGTGGAGTCTTCTTGCCTCCTCATGTCTTCTGAAGCTATGCCTGCTGAGTCTTCCTTCTGGAGAATCTCATTTTCTTCTCTCCAGCTGCAGTTTCTCTTGGTTTATGGGTTCAGTTTAAATTGATCCCTCTAGTACCTTTCTTGCCGCCCCTCCCTCTGTTCTTCCATGCTTTTCTTAGCCCTGTGCCCTATTCAGTAATTAACTTTTGGCACAATACTCCTGCACTTTGATACTTTAAGAACTTCAGGTATTGTGAGTTTCCTTTCATTCCTTGAAGCCTCTTGAGGTTTTTTTATGGGTTCCTGTGGTTGAGCCCAAAGCCTGGCACACAGGGGCGGGTGGAGTTTGTGTTTGTTAATAGGATGTGATTTAATATGATTGAAAACGTGGGTCAGTCAAATTGGAAATGACCCAGTCACCTAACAGTGTTTCAGAGGGAGGCAGGGTAGGGCAGCCCGCAGAGCTTGGCAGATCCCCCTGGGGGGAACCTTCCAGGCCCCTGCTGTGGCGTCCTGGAATTCTTGTCCAGAGCACACTAGGAATTTTAGTGGGTGTAATGATGACCCCATGATTCAGAGGTTCAGCTTGAACACAAGTAATTTCCTCAATTCAGTTCCCCACCAGGGAGCATTTCCTGGTGAGAACTCAGAGTGTCTTTTATAACACCTCTCTTAATTTGGGCACATCTTAATTCAAACAGCCTGAGCATACAGTGCCTCTCCCTGACCAGGCTGACTGTAGTGGCCATGATGTTTCTTGCACAGAACTGTAGAAAGGGGCAAAAAAGGTCATTGCTACAGTGAATTGGAAGGTAGAGTAGGGAAGGAGGACTGGAGAGAGCGTGTCCATGGCAGAGCACACGAGGACGGGACATGCAGGCAACAGTTGCTAACCCTCGTTCTTGGGGAAGTTGGGTGGGATTTGAGAAGCAAGGGAATAAAAAAGCCACCAGTGTCCCATGACCATGTATAGTTTGGCTGCCCAGAGAACCTAGGGCCTTCATCCTAGATCTTTTAGAATCAGTGAGTTCATAATCTGGAATTGGTCCTAGATGTCATCAGAGTCTAAGCCTTTATGTGCGATAAGGGGACAGAAGTGCAGAGAATGGACTGGTGATGGGGACAGCATAGGGATCTCTTCTCTCCCCGCCCAGCCCTGAGCTCCTGCCACCACCCCGTTGAGAGGGCAGCCCCATGTTGTTTGGCATTGCAGGAGCCAGCCCTGAAGGCAGATCCAATCATTGCCCTCAATGACCTGCAGCCCTGGCGAGAGGAGGGAGAACGGTCTTGAGACCTGTGGTCCCGACCCACTCCTGTCGGGGTGATGTCAGCATTGATGGAGCACTTAAGAATGTACCGAGTGGTTTTCTGACACTTTATCTCCTTTAATACTTATAGAATTCTCTGACAGTATTATTCATATTTCTGTTTTTTAGTTAGGCTGGGGTGGGTTTTCCAGGACTCCCAGACTTCCACCTCACTCACATGCCTCTGCACGTGCCTCCCATGTGCCTCCTATGTGGCCTTGCCCAAATGCTGCTTTCCCCTTCCACGCAGCACAATCTCCATTTTTCAGTGGAACAGCCACCTAGCCTGTCCTTTCTGTGCCTCAGCCCCTGGCCGTATTCCTTGACCTAGGAGTTCAGGTCATGGAAATTGTGCACATTTCCTTATCTGTTATGCATCAAGGACCAAATGGGAAGGTGCTGTGGGAGCCACTGGGGAGATATGAGGGGTCCTTTCCTTCAAGGGTTAATGGGCCACATGGCGAATTGGGAACTTGATTCCAGGTAATAGACAGGGAGGCTTCTTTGAAGAAGCAGCAAATGGCTCTATTCTCAATGAATAGGCAAGCTTTGGAGAGAGATGGGGGAGGGACAGAGAGCCCTGGAGGCAGAGGGAGCAGTGTGGGCAGGACACAGGGGCGGCGATGGCATGGGGGTTCCTGGCCTGTCTGCGCCTTTCCTGTCGGTTTGTGGGAGAGTGGCTTGTGCTCTGTATTGAGCATGATGAACTGCCCAAACTAAGAGCAACATCTGAGCACTGGGAGGTACCTTGAATCACCTGTAATTCAGGGTCTTTTTCTCTCCTCATGCTCTTCCTCCTCCCACAGAGCCCTCCTCACCTGCTCATCCTGTTTCAGTCTCAGCGATAAATCCAAGCCATTTTGCAGCATCTGGGAGTTCTCTCCACCTCCAGGTTGGGATAAATGCTGATCTCTGTGCTTCCCTGTAGTTGGAGAGCTTCCCCTCTTCCTGATCGGTATTTTGCTGGTGACATAGTTAAGGTACAGTGGGGTCAGACAGGTTAGACTGAACAAAACTTGTTTAGGTAGAGACAAAGCATAAAAAGTAGGTGGAGGGGCACCTGGGTGGCTTAGTTGGTTAAGCGACTGCCTTCAGCTCAGGTCATGATCCTGGAGACCCAGGATCGAGTCCCACATCGGGCTCGCTGCTCCGCAGGAAGCCTGCTTTTCCCTCTCTCACTCCCCCTGCTTGTATTCCCTCTCTGGCTGTGTTTCTCTCTGTCAAATAAATAAAATCTTTTAAAAAAAAAAAGTAGGTGGAGACAGTCACATACACCAGCCTAAGTTGTCACTTCAGCACCTTACCGGTACTGGATCCCAAAGTGCTTTTGAAGGCAGCGGCTATGCAAAGAGTAGTTAGGGTGAGTGACCGAAACAGAACAAAACACCCCTTGGCCTTGGCATCAGACATAACTGAGTTCGGATTCTGGTTCTCTTGCTTATTAAAGAGGAGACTGCAAGGAGCTTACTAGTTTAGCTTAGTTTCCTACCTCACGAGTTCTTGGGTGCAAAGTGCCCAGCCCACAGGCCCATAAATAGATCTATTCTCACATCAACGGGCTGGTGTGTGTTTCTGCTGCATCATGACTTCTTATTTCTGGGTGCTTCCAGACTGTGACCTAAACCAGCATCTGAACTGTGCTTGGTTCTGTGGGAAGTCTTAGAGCCGGCTATGTCTGGTGTGCCGGCTGTTGGCCCGAGTGTGACAGCATTAAATATAACATCTGATGATTTCGAAAGAGCCTGGCAAGAGTCAGCGTCTGCCAGTATGGCAGCCTTTGGCGCCTCGTCTGCCCACTGTCCTATCCATCTTGTCATGGTGGCCAAGTGACCAGTTGGCCTGAGCCTCCTCATCTGTGAAGCCAGAGTGCTAAGGGGACCTTGGAGGGGTTTCTAGCTCCAGAATGGTATGATTCTCTCGCATCCTAGCAGGGGGCAGAGATCCAAACTGTGGTTCCCGTTCTTCTCCATATTGCAGGCCCAAGTGCCATCGCTTCCTGGAAGCACAGGCTGGCTCACAGTTGTTATGTGGACCTGTGAGAAGGATTCGAGGTATCAGGCCCAGGAGCAGCCCTGGGGCCTGGAGGGGGGGGCAGGGGTGGGGGGTGGGGGAGGGCGTGGCAGAATGGAAACCACAGGAAGTCTCAGCCATCTGAGCCTCGCCTGGAGCACCCTGGCAGCTCCTACATTGCTGGGGCCATTTCTCTGAGAGGTGGAACACCCAGGGTCCATGTTTCCATATCTAGGTTCCTCGTTGCTGCCAGACACAGGGAGGTGCATGGGCATAGGCTGATGGGCATCTTATTTCCCTAGGAGACAATGCTGAATAAACTCAGCTGAGGATTAGCCCCATGTATTTGTGTTCAGGACTGAAATAAATACAATAATACCTATGGCCAGCCTCAAGAAAAACAGACAAAATGTATCTTGCTGATTCCCAAGTGCTTTTTTGTGATAACGATGCTTCTGCTTGTTGCCTTTCATGGAGCCATTGACTAGCCACTGGGGGCGTGCTGAACCGCCCTGTATTCTGTGTTCCCTGGTTCTGCCTACCAAAGCATCTTGCAGAGCCAGTTTCCCCAGGGGCCTGGGTTGCATGATGAAGTAACAAGATGAACCCTCCATACTCTCTTCTGGTTATTACTGTTCCCCATGTCCTCACAGTTCTTGTATGATGTCACCATCTGACTTCACCCAACTCAGCAGAGAGCATTTACTCAGCACTCACTACCAGTGAGACACTTAACCAGGACTCATGGCTTTTGTTGTAGGCTCCTTTTGTGTTGCTTTAGATCTGCTTCTACAATAAGTTTAAATTCTTAGAGGGCAGACACTTCTCTTTGTATCTACCTCCACAGTACCCAGCCAGTAGCGGTTTCATTAAGTATTATTTCAGTGTTTAAAAAAAAAAAATGATAATAAACAACAGCACAACTAAAAAAACTAAACCTACTAGTGATATATAAGTGATGAGAAATTTCACCCAAGAGAAATAAGCTTTATTTCTAGTGGGGAAAATGGCACGTTAGCCATGGCACACACTTGTTACCTCTGACAATTGTATCAGTCCTTCAAGATATGTATTATTGTCTTAGTTTAAGGGTGAGGAATCCAGTCCTGCTCACGGTAATAAATATAGTTGGTTGTGATGTGAGTTATGGTAGTCAGACCCCAAAGCTGTGATGTTTTGTTAAGCCTTGTGACTTATTATTATTTTCCTTCATTGTGTTCATGTACCTGTGCTATTTACTGTAAATGATCAGAGAACAGTGTTTTGGTGCCTGCATCAAGAAGGAATGTAAACAAGCACAGATAGGTTAGGCAGATCTCATTCTTATAGGTTGGACATGCACTCATGGAATGTGACTAATGGGTCAAAAAATTGTTGATAAATGCCACAGAGGAGGCCGATAGGACAGCTGTGTTGTCTGAAATAGTCCTGTTGAACATTTATGTTTCTTTTTCTTTTTTTTTTTTTTTAAAGATTTTTTATTTATTTGACAGAGAGAAACACAGTCAGAGAGGGAACACAAGCAGGGGGAGTGAGAGAGGGAGAAGCAGGCCTCCTGCGGAGCAGGAAGCCCGATGTGGGACTCAATCCAGGGTCTCTAGGATCATGACCTGAGCCGAAGGCAGTTGCTTAACCAACTGAGCCACCCAGGTGCCCCTATGTTTCTTTATAAAGCTAGTGGCACAGCTAGAAACTGGTGCCAGAAGCATTTTTGAGAACTAGATTTCAGTTCCCTCTCTCTTGCTGACAATTTTGACCTTGTGGTCCTAGTTATTGATCTGTGTCACAACTTGCCCACCCAACTTGGCATGGTTACTTTAGTTTTTTTTTTCTTTTATTTAAAGATTTTGTTTATTTGACACAGAGAGAGATCACAAATAGGCAGAGAGCAGGCAGAGAGAGGAGGAAGCAGGCTCTCCGCTGAGCAGAGAGCCTGACGCGGGACGCGGGACGCAGGCCTCGATGCCAGGACCCTGAGATCATGACCTGAGTTGAAAGCAGAGGCTTTAACACACTGAGCCACCCAGGCGCCCACTTCAGTTTTAATAAATAGAACCACTTGGTTTTGAGAGAGCTTATCGATACAGTTCATGCTTTGGGAGCAGAGGGAGTGTTGACGCTTTAGGTGTGTTCAGGCTGAGCTGGCCTGGGGTGATGAAAAGAGCATCCCATTAGATTTGTAGCTTTTCCTTCCCTCCAACAGAAAGTCAGGAGAACATTAACAATTAGGGTAGCCCCTTTTAGTAAATGAAATACCCCCTCCAAGACCTTTACACATCAGACCCTTGGGAGTTCTGAGGTCACACACCTGCACATACTAATGAGTTTCATTAGCTCTAGGAGACCAGTGAGGTTTGCAGAGGGACATTATTGTAGCTATTCTCTTCTTTGACAAAGGAGCCTTCATTGTCACTTTGCCGTCCTTCTGTCCCTGTCTATCATTAAAATAGAGTGGGGACAGCGTCTAGAGAGAGGAACCCTTCCACTAACTGCTTCCTGGAACTCTAAGAGGCTCAGCTGTTCCATGGACAAAAATGAATGCAGCACTTGGCACATAGCTGGATGAATATATTCTTCACCACTGGGAGAAACTGCCAATCTATGCAAATTTTGAATCCTTCTAGATGCTAGAACACCCAGGAATGGTGGTGCCTATTTTGATAGCATATCCCTCTTTAGTATGAAGACTTATGTGGGTCTTTGGAAATAGTGCATGTTTCCTATCGCTGGCGTGAAGAGGGCATTCTGAAATACAGTCCCTTCAGGATGCGCCTGAACCGTGCGCTCTCCTGCAGGGGGACGCAGATGAGCGACTGGGGCATGTGACTGGCACAGCATACCTGCTGGCTTAGCCCAAGAATTCAGGACTTCTAACATGTTGGCGGAAGAATGTTAAGCTGTTGAAAACAAGCTGAGCACTTTCTCACGCAAGGAGTAGGTGATTTTTGTCTGCCGTGAGGCTGGGAAGATGGACTTCCGTCGACCTGGAGCTGTTGGAGAGTGTCTAGCCAAAGCCACCTAGCTTGTCTTTGCAGGTCTGATGGAGTCTGTCAAGTCAGTGTGGGAACCTTCTTATATTCTGGTGGATGGGGTTCCCATAATTATAAAATGTCCAGGGTTTTTAGCTCGGGGATAGAAGTGGCCAGCAGCAGATAGAGGCTCTTACTCCAAGTTTTTGTTTAAAATGCTTTCAAGAAGACTTCAGTCTTTTGGCTGCTGTTATTTTCTTTCCTTTTTTGTTTGTTTGTTTGTAGTGAAGTATTTAAAAATATTACATGCTCATGGAAGAGAGTATGGAAAGTTCTATTAAGTATAAAGAATCTTAGAAAAAGTAACCTGTGATTGTCCTATCAAAGGGCAACCATAAAGAATGTTTTGGCTTACTCCTTTCTAGTCTTTGCTGAGACAGGTTAGGAGATTGCTGAGTGTGTGTGTGTGTAAATAGTTTCTCCTAAAATTGTGTTATCAATTTAAATCAAATTCTGTCTTTTAAACTCAAAATATATAAAATAATCCCTCCCTATGTTACTAAAACAGTTATGGTCAGCATCTTTTTTTCTGTCTTAATAATATTACTTTCTTTACCATGTTTTTTTAGAGGGTTAAAAAAAAACCTACCTCAAGAGGAGCATTAGTTTGAATATAAACAAGCTCAGTTGTTTTAATGCCCCCCCCCCCCCCGCCCCGGGAAACACATTCCTTTTATTTCTGTTTACAAGTTATAAAATGTTTCATCCTTCTGTGACATTTTTCCCGGGCGGGGGAGTGCAAGATTGTGAAACCGTATTCTTTGTTTGCATTTGCTGGTCCCTGGTGAAATTATGCCACCTATATTTTCCAACAAATGCATTGCTTTTCCTCAGGTCTCATGTCCATGTGCATTTCTCAGTGAAAGTCTCATCACCCTATTTGTCATTCTTCACTAAACTGTTTCTTTTAAAGTGATTTTTGTGGGACATAAATTCCCTTTATCATGTAGAAAGGCTGCGACCAGGCCAGGCTCCATGAGCGGACCCCAGGTGGAGGGCCCGCCTGCTTCCTCATATCTCATGTGATGCTTTCTGGTCCTTTCCCCACTTCTCTTCCTCACACACTTTTGGCTCGAACAGAACATTTCCATGCAGGTGTGTCCTAGCCCAGAAGCCTGGGTTTAAGGATGCTTTTGTAAAAACAAGTGAGCAATGAGTATACTCAATGCCATACAATTAGTTCTCAGAATAGCAACTCTAGCTTTTTTAAAGTAAAAGATACCCTACCCAGTGGAAGGGACATGGTTCCCAAAACACCTACAGTATAACATTTCTACATCACTAAAAAAAAAAAAAGAATATACAATTAAAGAAGCATTGGCAGAGAGAAACAGACAGTGGCGCAGTTTAGGCAGGAGCTAACTCACATAAGGGAAAAAAATGACCAAAGAGATAAAAACAGTGGGAGTGACCAGAGAAGAATTTTCTCTTCTCTAGAAACACCTGCACAATGAATGCCACGCAATGGGAAAGAAAACAAAGTAAGCCACAGGATTACTAGCTTTTATCTCCTTATTGTGAATTAATGCATGTATTGAAATCGCGTTTCAGCAATAGGAGGCTCCTAATCGGTGTGGCTACACAAGCCTGGTCAGCTCGGGATAGTCTCTGTTCTTATAGCAGCTGCTTGTGTAGTTTTTTTAAGAACAATGCCTTTCACTCACAAAATTGTAGCAGTTTGGACATTAATTTATGTGGTCTTTATAATAGCAAAAGTCAGATGTTTGTGCTATGAAAAATAATTTGTAAAGACACTGATTTCGGGACGCCTTGGTGGCTCAGTTGGTTAAGCGACTGCCTTCGGCTCAGGTCATGATCCTGGAGACCCTGGATCGAGTCCCACATCGGGCTTCCTGCTCTGCAGGAGGCCTGCTTCTCCCTCTCTCACTCCCCCTGCTTGTGTTCCCTCTCTGACTGTGTTTCTCTCTGTCAAATAAATAAAAAATCTTTAAAAAAAAAAGGAAAAAGACACTGATTTCATTTAAAGTTTTTGGAACATCAAATCAGAAACGACAAAACAAAATTCAGCCTATTTACATCTACAGTTCAGATCTGCAGTGACCTTGGGGAGCTCCAGCTGGGGACCATTCATGGAGCCTGACCTGGTTGCAGCTTTTCTACATGATAAAGGGAATTTATGTCCCACAAAAATCACTTTAAAAGAAATAATTTAGGGTGCCTGGGTGGCTTAGTTGTTTAGACGACTGCCTTCAGCTCAGATCATCGTCCCGGAGACCGGGGATCGAGCCCCGCATCAGGCTCCCTGCTCAGCGGGAAGCCTGCTTCTCCCTCTCTCACTCCCCCTGCTTCTGTTCCCTCTCTAGCTATGTTTCTCTCTGTCAAATAAATAAATAAATGAAATAATTTAGTGAAGAATAACAAATAGGGTGATGAGACTTTCACTGAGAAATGTACATGGACATGAGACCTGAGGAAAAGCAATGCATTTGTTGGAAAATATAGGTGGCATAATTTCACCAGGGACCAGCAAATGCAAAAATGCTGGCTGAATGGGAATTTTAGGAGAGCATATAGAATGGAGTATGGGAGAATAAAGCTACCACCATGTTTATAAAAATGATACATTATGTTCGTAGAGCAATTTCCAGTTTCCAAAAAGACATTCCATAGTCCTGGACTTGTGTGTTCTCCTGTGACTTTGAGTGGTCTGGAAGGAGGACATGATGGTACCAGTGATGAGGGAGAGGGCAACCACCTCTGCTCTCGGATTGGGTGGGCCCACAGTGGGGGTGGATGCCATCCTTTCCTGGTTCTGGAGGGAAGGGAAAGAAAACAGATTGGAGCACATTCAAAGACGGCTGGGGGCTTCAGAGGCAGGACTTTACTGAGAAAAGTCTCAGGAAATGAAATCTGCATATCAACACTGAGTTAAGGCTACCTGGTACCAGGGTACCAGCAGCTCCAGCTTTGGAACAATAGCTTGGGGGCCTGCATTTAGCAAGGATGAATCTTTACTGTGGTTCATAGAGGGAGCACCAACTGAGAAAATGCTTTCTATGAAAGCATTCTGAGGTGATGGATCATCCGGAAAAAGGTGACTGGTACCCACATTCTTGAAATGTGTTGCTGGAAAATTAACTTGAATCTATAAAGGTTTTTTTTTTCTTCCCTATTATCCACTGTTAATATTAATCAGGCAGTATTATCCATTATTAACCCTTTATCCGAAGAACAAACACTTTTTTTCCCTCAGGAAGTAATAGAGAAGTAACTATGCAAGTGCAAAGGGCCCAACCTTCACAGGTCTGTGTTTGGCCGTGGTATTGAATAGCTGGTGCCCAGGGCCAGCAGTTGCCTGAGTGACCAGGGGTGTCAGTTTCTACTGCTGGAGGAGGGTTTTACTTCCTACTGGTCGGAAAAATGAGTTTAGTTACTCACCTAATCCATTTGGGAACGAGTGTGGCGGGTGACCCAGGGGTGTTTGTATTCATCTCAAGCAGAGAATATGTCTCAGTCGGTTCCTTGCTCCTCAGAAGGAGGAATCAGGACTCACTGAGTTTGTGACTTGCAGGGAACCCGGTTCCTGTTTTGGGGTCATCTATGAAATAAAATGGGATATTGGGAAAAGTGTGACCTCAGTTTGATTTCCAGTTTCACCTTACTAGTGGGTAGGTCTTAGGCCTCTTTCTTAATCTTAATCTGGGTGAGGGCAGCCCTAGGAAGGTTTGCTGAGAAACTGCAGCTGGGCTCTTGTGTTGGGAGTACTTTAAGCCCTTCAGAGAGCCTGTTCGTTGCATTCGGTTCTGCTGTGCTCTGCCTCCAGTGGTGTTTTGTTCCCACTAGAAACCTCCAGGCTCTTACTGTCCTGGGCCAGACACCATGGTTGAGAGAGCTCCGAGGACAGGCCCAGAGGGAGCTCTGGTGTCTGCCAAACCTCTCACGGTGTCTGCGATTTTATTCTTAGTGACCACTCTAAATCAAAGTAGATTTTAGTACAGTAGGGAGGTGGTCTTTTGTTTAAAGGTTTTAGAAGAATGTTAGAATGAGCTGCAATAGACATGTACCAAAAAGTTTTTATTCTTTTAATTAACTAATGGACACATCTGCCTGTGTCTTACAGTTCAGACTCTCTTTATGATAGTTACTGGGTGGCAGCAAGCTTCTGATTTTGCTAGGCTGCCCCTAGAAGGTGGATGCTTCACTAAGGATTTTGTGGGGAGACCCAGGAAATGGTTTCCCATGTATAGCGTGTGGCAGAACCTCAAAAATCCCCCTGAACACATCTGTCCTCTTTCCAGATGAGACTCCCTAAACAGCAGGGGTCCCCAGGCCTTGTTTCCAAATCCCTTCCCGCCCTTCCCTCAGGCAGCCTCTGCATTTCCCCAGTTTAGTCCTTCTCCTTCTAGATCTCTCCCTGGTGGAGTCTGTTCACTCCACTTCTTCTGTGTAACAATTAAGCTTCTTTTTTTCTTACCCAGTTTATTTGCTCTAGTCCTCACCTTTTCCCTTCCCTTCTCAGAAAATGAAAGCCCTTCCTTAGACTTTGTGGGTATTTTAAATGATAAAGAATCTTTTAAAAATTCCTATGACAATAAAGTTACTCAGTGACATTTGTTGACCCCCAGGACTGATTGTTGTATTAAATCTCATAAAATATAAATTCTATGGGATAAGATTTTAATTTGCTTTGTGGTTTTAGAAGCTTTTTATTTACCAAAGCAAAGTGGGAAAGGATTTGTGTTTCTGTTTACTTTTGTGGCCTGGACATTCTCTTTCTAGTTTCTTCTCCTAGTTGACAAAAGCAGTGTTTATATTTATATAGACTCTGAATTAACAATTGTCTATGAACTAATAGCTTCTGACAAAAGAAGATTAGAGAAACAGGGGGAGGGGAGACAGAGGAAAGGACAGCCTTAAAACACTCGTAAAACACTGAACAGCTCCTACCAAAATATCCTATGTATTGTGGGGGTGAAGTTTAGGGACTTGTGCTATGACAGGCTAGGCCGTGCTGTGGTTTCTAGGGTTCAGGGATTGGGTGCTGGGTTTGGATACTTCCTCAAGCACTCAGCAGCTTGTAACTTTCAGTGAATTACTTAGCATCTCTCCTCCTTAGTTTCCTAAGACAAGAATAACAACACTCCAGGGTTGTATGGCTTCCATGGGAAAAAAAGACAAGTGCTTAGAATTTTGCCTGGCATACTGTAGATAGATGCCCAGTAAGTGTTGGCTGTCATATTTATTGTAGGGTACAACTTTCATGATATTCTCAAAAGGCAAACTCAATGATGTGCTTCCTAAGGCTGGACTGTGGTGGTGAGTACCAGGTGTACATCATCTCCAGGATTCTTGAAGACTTTGGGATCACAGCCAGGTGTAGCTAGTGTGAGTGGTACAGCATGGATTTAGGGCACACTGTGTGCATCAGCTTAGTCCCTAAATTCCAGTGTGGCATACCCTGCTCTTTTAAAGTTGCTCTGCAGTCAGCATCCCTTGGTGTAGCAGTCATAGTGATCCAAGTGTATACGGAGTCTTGCTTCTGTCACTTGCATTCTGGTAGTAGGGGTGGGGAGAAAAAAGTAAAAAGCTAACTATGTAGTCTGTGAGTCTTTTGTGCTTTTAAAAATTAGTCTATTTTTTATGAGACTTTTTATTTTCAGATAATTATAGATTCACATATTAGAAATAATGCAGAAAGATTCCAGGTGCTATGGACCCAGGTTTCCTGATTGGTAACATCTTACACAACTATAATATAACATTGCAAAATCAGGATATTATGTATATGTCTATCTTCCATTAATACCAGTCAAGATAACAGAACATCTCCAACACCACAAGCGTCCCTTATGTGGCCCTTTTCTATCCACACTGACTTCCCCCTGCCACCCTCCAGTCCCCCAAACCACTAATATGTTCTCCATTTCTCTAATTTTGTCATTTCAAGAATATTATGTAAATGGAATCTTAGAGTATGTAACCTTTTGCGATTGGCTTTTATCCAATAGTGTGTTTCTTTTTTTTTTTTTTTTTTTGAATTTTATTTATTTGACAGAGAGAAACACAGCCAGAGAGGGAACACAAGCAGGGGGAGTGAGAGAGGGAGAATCAGGCTTCCCGCCGAGCAGGGAGCCAGATGTGGGACTCGATCCCCGGGTCTCCAGGATCATGTCCGGAGCCGAAGGCAGTCGCCCAACCAACTGAGCCACCCAGGCACCCCAATAGTGTGTTTCTTTTATTGCTAGTAGTGGTGTTCTGTGGGAAGGATGTGCCATAGTGTGTCTAAACATTTACTCATCCAGGGACTTTTGGGTTGTTCTAGATTTTTGCTGCTGTGAATGAAGCTGCTATAAACACTGGTATACAGGTTTTGAATAAATGTAAGTTTTCCTTTTCCTGGGATAAATGCTCAGGAGTGCAGTCGCTAGGTGTATGGTAATTACATGTTTAGTTTTTTAAGAAACTGACAAACTATTTCCCGGAGTGGCTGTACCATTTTACATTGCCATGAGCAAGGTATGGTTAAGTTTCTCCACATCCTTACCAGTATTTGGTGTTGTCACTGTTTCTTTTAAATATTTAGGTTGGTATGTAGTGATATTTCATTGTGGTTTATTTTGTATTCCCCTGATGGATAATGATGTTAAACATTTTTGTCTTTTTTTGATGTGTGTATTTGCCATCTGTATATCCTCACCAGTGAAATATCTTTTCCTGTCTTTTGTAGGTTTTTTGATTGTTTTTTTTTAATGTTGAGGT
Source organism: Spilogale gracilis (assembly GCA_004023965.1). NCBI lineage: Eukaryota > Metazoa > Chordata > Mammalia > Carnivora > Mephitidae > Spilogale > Spilogale gracilis. Next base: position 56,028 of record PITA01007002.1, on the reverse strand, counting down.
TTGAGAGCTATTTATATATTCTAGAGATTAGTCCTTTGTTGGGTATATCATTTGTAAATATTGTCTCCCAGTCTGTGCTTTGTCTTTTTATCCTCTTCATACGGTCTTATCACGCAAAAGTTTTAAATTTTGATGACGTTCATTTTACCAGTTTTTCCTTTTATACATTATGCTTTTGGTGTCAAGTCAAATAAATCTTCACTTAGTCCAAGATCTCAAAGATTTGCTCCTGTTTTTCTCCTATAAATTTTATACTTTTGTGTTTAAGCCTCTGAGTCATTTTGAGTCATTTAAGTTGTGAAGTGTAGATTGCAAAAATTACAGAATTACAATTTATTTTTGCATGTTTACCTTATATCCTGACCTCACTGAATTCTTCTATTAGCACTTGGAGACTTTTAGAGATTTGTCCCCAGTCCCTCTTTTTTTAAGCTGTGGATGTTGAAATACTCCAGCACCATTTGCCCAAAAGTTTACTGTTCTCCACTGAATTTCTCTTGCACATTTATCAAAAATAATTTGGGCATATTTCTGTGTGGCTATTTCTGAGCTTTCTGTTGTGCTTTGTTTATGTATATGTCTATCCTCCATAATACCACAGTCTTGATAGTAGCTGTATAATGTCTCAAAATCATGTAGACTGATTCCTCCCACTGTTTATTTTTAAAAAAAATTTTAAAAATATTTTATTTATTTATTTCACAGAGAGAGAGATCACAAGTAGGCAGAGAGGCAGGCAGAGAGAGAGGAGGAAGCAGGCTCCCTGCTGAGCAGAGAGCCTGATGCGGGCCTGGATCCCAAGACTCTGGGATCATGACCTGAGCCAAAGGCAGAGGCTTTAACCCACTGAGCCACCCAGGCACCCCCCACTGTTTATTTTTAAAATGATTTTAGCTACTGTGCTTCTTTTGCCTTTTCATATACAACTTAGAGTGATCTTGTCTATATCTAAAAAAAAAAAAAAACCTCACTGGAATTTTAATTATAATTACTTTAAAATATTTAGGGTAAATCATTCTAAAGTAAGGAGGGATATCAATTTGGGGTGATTTTGCATCTTTATGTTGAGTCTTCTAATCCATGAACATGTTATGGTCCTCCATTTATTTACATGTTCTCTGTGTTTTGTAGTTTTTAGCCTAAAAGTCTTCTGTGTATTTTATTATACTTTCACCTAAGTAGTTCTTATTTTTTGAGCAATGGTAGATTATATTGTATTTTAATTTCAGTGTTCACAGATTCATTGAGAGTTTACAGAAATATAATTGATTATTTAATATTTGTCTAATATCCTGTGATCTTGCTGAACTAACTTAAAACTAGGAATTTTTGGAGATTCCTTAGAAGTTTCTGCATAGTTAATCATGATATCTGCAAATAGGTATGTTTTATATCTTCCTCTCTGATCTATGTGTCTTTTATTTCTTTTTCTTGCCTTATTGCATTGGCTAGATCTTTGGCACTTTGTTGAATGAGAATGGTGAGAGTGGACGTCCTCATCTTGTTCCCAGTCTTAGGGAAACGCATTTGTTTTTTGACCATTAAATACAATGTAAGCTGTAGGTTTTTATAGATGTTCTTTATCAAGTTAAGGAAGTTTTCCCTCTATTCCTATTTTTCTTTTCTTTTCTTTTCTTTTATTTTCTTTTCTGTTTTAAAGATTTTATTTATTTATTTGACAGAGAGAAACACAGAGGGGGAACACAGCAGGTGGAGGGAGAGAGGGGGAAGCGGGCTTCCCGCGGCAAGGAGCCTGATGTGGGGCTTGATCCCGGAACTCCAGCATAATGACCTGAGCCACAGGCAAGATGCTTAACAACTGAGCCACCCAGATGCCCCTATTTCTATTTTTCTGAGATATTTTACTTTGAATTAGTGTTGAGTTTTGTTAAAAATTTTATCTCCATCAGGTGATAGGACCTTGGGATTTTTCTTCTTTAGATTGTTAAGATTGCAGAATTATATAGATTGATTTTCTTTTTTTTTTTTTTTTAAAGATTTTTATTTATTTGACAGAAAGAAACACAGCCAGAGAGGGAACACAAGCAGGGGGAGTGAGAGAGGGAGAAGCAGGCTTCCCGCCGAGCAGGGAGCCCGATGTGGGACTCGATCCTGGGTCTCCAGGATCATGACCTGAGCCAAAGGCAGTCGCTTAACCAACTGAGCCACCCAGGCTCCCCACATAGATTGATTTTTGAATGTTGAGCCAGCCATGCATACTTGGAATAAACCACACTTGGATATGGTATGCAATTCTTTTTATATTTTAATGAATTCTACTTGCTAGTATTTTGTTAAGAATTTTTGCATTTGTTTTCATGAGGAATATTGGTCTGTATTTTACTTCTTTTCTCTTTTTAGTTTTGGTATCAGGATAATGGAAATAGCTTCATAAAATGAATTGGGAAGTATTTGTTCCTCCTCTGTTTTCTGAAAGAGACTTTATATATAGAAGTTTTCTGAAAAAGTTATAAAGTGCTCTTTATTTTTTAATTTTTATTATTTTTTTGTTATGTTGTGTTAGTCACCATCATTAGTTTTTGATGAAGTGTTCCATGATGCATTGTTTGCATATAACACCCAGTACTCCATGCAGTTCTGTTCTTTAAATATTTGGTAGAATTTTCTGGTGACACTATCTGGGTTTACAGATTTCTACTTTGGGGATTTTATTTTATTTTTTTATTTTTATTTTTTAGAGAGAAAGGGGGGGTAGGGTCAGAGAGAGAGGGAGAGTGAGAATCCAATGCAGGCTCCCTGCCAAACGCAGAGCCCAATGCAGGGCTCCATCTTATGGCCCTGAGATCATGACCTGAGCTGAAATCAAGAGCTGGACACTTAACTGACTGAGCCACCCAGGTGCCCCAACTTTGGGGATCTTAAAAAACACACAGTCAATTTCCTTAATAGTTACAGTGCTATTCAAATAATGTAATTGGTATCCAGTAAATTGTAGTAGTTTGTGATTTTTGAGTAATTGGTCCATTTCATTTTAGTTATGTGTGTAGAATTGTTCATAGTACTCCTTTATTATGCTTTTGTTGTCTGTGAAGTGATATTTTATATTTCTCTCCCGATACTGGTAATTTGTGCCTTTTCCTCCTTTCAGTTCTGTCAGTTCTTGCTTCACATGTTTTATAGTTTGTTGTTTAATGGATACATTTATGATTTCTACGTCTTTTGGTGAATTAGACATTTTGTCATTATATAATGTACCCCAGTTAATATTTTTAGTTCTGAAATTTGTTTTTATCTGATATTAATATAGCCACTCCTGTCTATTTTTTGATTTATGTACGCATGGTATATTTTTCCCATCCCTTAATTTTTTGTCTACCTGTATCATAGTTGACCCAACCAGAGCAGATCTAGCAATTTCTCCCTCAGCTTTCACACATCCACACCAGCCTGCTGGCACTGCTGCCTGTGGTCTTTTACTGAATCTGTTCTTCCAGTTTGTGTCTTTAATTGGTATGTTTAGACCATTTATGTTTACTATAATTATTAATATGTTAAGGATGAAGTCAGCCAGTTTTTTGTGTTCTGTTTATTTTCTTTTATATCTTTGTTTTATTTTTCCTGTCTCCCAGTAGGTAACTTGAATATGTTTAGACTTACATTTTTTTATTTATAGTGTTTTTGAGTGTGTTTCTTTGTATGGCTATGTTAATTATTGCTGTATCGTGATCAATCAGTCTATCAGTCTGTGTATGTGCCATCAGCTTGTCACGGGGTACTGGTATCATTTTACCAGTTAGTCATTTTATCATTCTAGTTAAGTGTAGAAATCTTACCTCCTTTTACCCTTCCCCATTAATAATATAGTTGTTTTAATGGTTTCTTCTACATATATATATATATATATATATAATATATATATAAAGTGTATCAGAGAGTGTTCTAATTTTTGCTTCAACTGTCAGTCATAAATTAGGAAACTTAAATAGAGTGAGAAATGCATTGTTTTTGCTTGTGTTTTCACGCTTTCTCTATATTGGTCTTTCTTCCTGTCTGATGTCCCAAGATTGCTCCTTTTATCACTGTCTTTCTGTTCAAAGAAACTTGTTGTTTACCGTTCTTTCAGAGTAGGTTTGCTGGTTACAGATTCTCTTAGTTTCCTTCCTCTGAGAATGCCTTGATTTCTTTTTATTTCTTGAAGGAAATTTTTGCCGGATAAAGAATTCTGGGTTGTGGGGCACCTGGGTGGCTCAGTTGGTTGGGCGACTGCCTTCGGCTCCGGACATGATCCCAGAGACCCGGGATCGAGTCTCACATCGGGCTCCCTGCTCGGCGGGAAGCCTGCTTCTCCCTCTCTCACTCCCCCTGCTCGTGTTCCCCCTCTGGCTGTTCTCTCTGTCAAAATAAATAAAATCTTAAAAAAAAAAAAAAAAGAATTCTGGGTTGGCAATCCCCCATCCATCATTCGAAGACTATTATGCTACTTCTTTCTGGCCTCTGTTTCTGATCATAAGTCCACTGCCATTTACATTGTCCCTGTAGGTGAAGTGTTGTTTCTCTCTTAACAGCTTTCAAGACTTTTTTCTTTGTCTTTATGATGTGTCTTGATGTGGGTTTCTTTGGGTTTATTGTGTTTGAGGTTTGCTCATTTTGTTGAATCTGTATGTTTATTTTTTTAAATCAAATTTGGGGATTTTGTTATTTCTTCAAGTCATTATTTCTTTGAGTGCCTTGTCAACCTTATCTTCTCTGTTTTATCCCCAAGATTCTGATGACTTGGATATTGGATCTTCTTTCATAGGCCCATAGGTCTCTAAGGCTCTGTTCCTCCCCCCACCCTAGTGGTCTGTTTTCGCCTTGTTGTTCAAATTGGGTAATTTTTTTTTTACTTCAAGTTCACATATTCTTTCTACTTTCCCTTCTATTCATTGATACATTTATTTTAGTTACTGTGTTTTTCAGTTCTAAAATTTAAAGTATTTTAAGATAATAATAATAGACTCCTGATCTCAGGAAACAAACTGAGGTTTGCTGGGGGGTGAAGGGGAGAGATAGGGTTGTTGGGTTACGGAAAAAATAAATTTAAAAAATCAAAAAAAGGTATAATAATTATAGGCATGTTTTTTTGAAACAGCATGATCATAAAAATTTAAGAGACATTCTGAAAACTCTCTTTGTGAGAAGGCCCCTGGATTGGTCAGATGGGCTATAAGTTTATTCAATCAAATTTTATATAGGATATACTTCTGCCATATTAGATTATTCAAATATGATTTTTGCAGTCTACTTCAAGTTGGAAGACATTTAAAAACACCATTGCTAGCCTATGTATCTCTGGTTACCTATTACTTTAGTCATTACTTTCAGTTATTCCCCCAAATAAGTCAAGGTCATCGATCCTTTTCTGTCTAGGTTTAGTCAGTTACCTTTGCTGATTCTTAGATGTGGAACATCTTCGAGATGTAACAGTTGGGTTTGGTGGCATCTGGGATGACTTTGGTGTACCCAGGACTGCCCTGGTCTGCACAGGGAACAGCCTGGGTAGACCCTACCTGAGGCATTGTCATTTTTGCCCAAACCCTCCCCACTCTTTAGCATGAGTGGCTCTCCCTGACTTCCTAGTGGCTGAGTTCAGCTTTCTTTCCCCAACTCCTGATGCAGCAGGAGGCAACCAAGTACTCAGCTTAGTGTTCAATTTCCCCCTCCTTAATAATTTTGAGGCAAAACAAAGGTGGGTTTCATTGCTTTGACATAAATATGACATATATATGACATAAATCATTCATATACCTTTGTGAACCAATTTGAAATAGAGACTAAAAATATACTTCCAGGGTAAAACCAGAATGGCAATTGGAAGGAAGGGCTCTAAAGAGGAACTTGGCTTTGAACTAATTTCTGCATCTTTCTGCCCCTTTATTTTGTGATGAGAAAATATACCTATCATGACTGTATGAGAATTAAATGAGAGAGTGCGAGGTCTGGTACTTGGTGCTTGATGATACATCGCTGTTGCCCCTTGAACACTTCATTGTGTGTAGCACCTAATATGTTTTGTGGGATATACTAGGATGTAAGAGAGCACATCTGACCAATCTTGGGGCCTTCGTACAAAGGACCTTCTCACAAGGTGTCTCTTGGCTTTTTATGGTCATGATTTTTTAAAAAAATATATGAACCTATCATTATTAAAAATAATGATAAATATAAATAAAATAGACATAAAGTTTATTCAGTAACTGTGGCTTTTCCATTTGTGGGTCAGATTATTTTTTAAGCTACTAATCCATAAATTGATAGAATGTAAATAACAAATCTTTAAAGAACAGTTTTTTAAGGTTATCAAGAGCCTTAGTCTTTTAACTTCAGCCATCTCTCACTTGAGACAGAAATGCCTCTATGGTGTTTTAGGCACTGCTTGTATGCACTATTCATTTGTTCATTCATCCATACGTTCAACAAGTATTTATTGTGCATATACTGCTTTTTAAAGATTTATTTATTTTAGAGACAGAGCACAAGAGTGCACATGAGTTGGGGGAGGGGGAGAGTGAGGGAAAGAGAATCTTAAGCAGGCTTCACATCCAGTACAGAACCTGTTGTGGGGTGCAATTTTGCAACACTGAGATCATGGCCTGAGCTGAAATTAAGAGTTAGAAGTTTAATTGACTAAGCCACCCAAATGTCCCTGTGTGTATAGTATTTTTGATGTGCTTTGTTAGGTACTTGGTAAAATAGTCTTTAAGAAATTGAAAATCTAGGGGCATCTGGGTGGCTCAGTCAGTAAGAGTCTGCCTTTGGCTAAGGTCATGATCCCAGGGTTCCAGGATCGAGCCCCACATCGGGCTCCCTGCTTGGTGGGAAGCCTGCTTCTCCTCTCTCACTCCCCCTGCTTGTGTTCCCTCTCTAGCTGTGCTTCTCTCTGTCAAATAAATAAAGAAAATCTTTAAAAAAATTGAAAATCTAGTAGAAGAGACAGGTAAAGCAGTAGGTACTTGCATTAAATGCTGTTATAATCAAATTCTAAATATGTGTTTATTCTATATAAGGAACTGTTCTGTGCGCCTTACTTCTGTGGACTCACTTGATCCTTACAACAAACTGTGAAGTGGAGCACTTAGAGAACTGTATCCTGATTATTCCTCTTTATAGCAGAGGAAGGAGAAGACTCTTCCTTGTTAGTGATACTAACAAAGAGTAGAGGGGACTCCAAATCAGGCAGTCTGAATCCAGAATCTAATGAATTCTTTTTGACTGTGCTTTTAATGACTGTGCCATGGAAGGTGCTGGGACATAGTGAAGAAGCACCTCATCCAGGGGGCAGGGGACGGTTAAGGCTTGTTTCCTTTGAAGGGGTATCTGGGAACTAGGCATGGGGCACTCACCATTTCTAGAAACAGGCCATTTGTTGTGGATAGTTCTTGAATATATTCTTGAAAAATAAGCAAATACAAAACCAAACACTTCTAAATGTTACAAAAGGAGGGAGGAAGGGAGTGGGAGTGAGTAGCCGAGAGACCAGGAATCTGTGGGGTAGACAAGAGAGCAGTCAGTGAGAAGCGGGGAGCTCTTTTTCTCATGTTTGTGGCCATTATCAAGATACATCCTCCAGCACTTCTCTGTTTCTTCAGTTTGCCATGATCCGTGCCCTCTGCCTACCAGCCTCATACAGGCTTTCTCTCTGCCTGAGACACTTGTACTCAGTGTTATTTCTGGGGGATGGGTAAGTCCTGACCCCTAGATTGTTTTTATCCTCCATTCTGTGTAACCCTTCATCACTCTTACCACAACCGTAGTTAGGTAATTATTTGGGTGATTATCTGAGTATCTGTTAAATATCCATCCCTTTTCCCTGATTGTGGCTCTGTGAAGACAAGGATAGTTTCCTTTTTTCACTGTTACCTACCTGGTACCTAGTATAGTGCAAGGTCAAACAGAGTACCTGTTAAAGGTTGAATTGTATCCCTCTTCTCCCCCAAAAAGATAGGTTGGAGTCCCAAACCTTGGTACTTAGAATGTGACCATATTTGGAGATGAGGTCTCTAAAGAGAGAACCAAGTGAAGATGAGATCATTAGGGTGATCCCTGGTCCAGTACGACTGTGTGCAGAGAGAGAACCCCATGTGAGACCGGAGGAACACAAAGGATTGACAGAAAACCACTGGGAGCTGGGGGTGGGGTGGCGTGAGGGGGAATGGAACAGATTTTCCCTCGCAGCTGTAGCTGGTTCAGAAGGAACCAACCTATGGACACTGATCTTGGGCTTCTGGCCTCCAGACCTTTGAGAGAATAAACGTCTGTTGTTTATGTTGGTGCTTTGTTACGGCCTCTGAGGAACAGTGCCTCATCAATGTCTCCTGAGTGCAGGAAGGAAGAAATGATATGTGGAATCACACAGCCTTTTCCCTTACTTGGAATAAGGGCTCCGTCAGTGTTTGTTGCCAATACGATGTTTAACATGTGCCACTTCTTGTTTGTTTTTGGGTTTTTTGGGGTTGTATTTCTTATTGTTAATTTCAAAACTAGGAGAGTTTTGCTCTTTGTATAGGTCTCAAAAAACCCAAAATAACATTTTAACCTTCCCACATGTTATGATTATTCTTCACCTTGTCAGTCTTTGACCTGAGAGGGGAGTGGGATAGAGACCATGTGCAACACTAGCTAGAAGCATAAAAATTCAAAAATCCCATATTGTGGAACCAGCATTAAATTGTAAGGGAAAAATGTGAGTCATCCATGCATTTGTGATGATCTTGTCATGCACAGGTTGGTACCCGGCAGGCTTCGTTTTCTCTAGGATTTCTGCCACCAACTGTCACTACATACTTTTCAATTTGCACAATCTCTTCACTGCCAAAAACGAAGTACCTCTCTGTGACTTGTAATTACAGAACTGCTCCTGTTGCCCCCTCCCCAAATCCCTAGAGGTTAAATCTGCACATTCTGACAAAGTAATTTCTTGATTTTGTTTTCCATGTGAATCATTGAAGGTTTTCTGAACGAGCTTCATTGTAAACAATGAATTCTCAACTTTGAAAAGTCCTTCTGCCTCTGACAATTTTACTGTTCTCTTGGTTTCCAGGCTTTTCACCTTTTATGAAATGCGATGCTTTCTCTAGGTCTTGTCTAAATGTAAGTGTAAAAACATGGGACTGGTTTTAAATGCTAAAGAGCTAAAGTCTAATTAGTAGGCAAATGTGATTTTTGCAAATATGTGTAAAACCTTTTCTAAAGATAGCTCAGGTTTCTCAGGTGCCCTGGATGGCTTGAGACTCATGTCCCAGGAAGCAGAATGCAAAGGAAGGGCAGGGATTCTTCGGAATGCCATTTGGGTACCTGGGCACTTAATCTCCACGCTAGGTATCATTTCCTTATTGGACCTTTGGCCAACTGCCTGTGTACCTCGGCTGTGCTGGGATTACTTTGCCTCTCTGTTAACCATAGTGGAGCCCTAGAGCCTGGAGTAACCTCTGTGTGCTTACCTCTTTTCCAAGGTGAGCCCACTACCTGTTCAGTTCACCCCTTGCCCTGCCCTACCAAGTTCTGGTTCTGCCACTTGTTCCATTCTGTCTCTTTGGACTCTCCCTGTTGCTTTTCTCTGACTCCTTTCTCTTAGCCTATAGGCACATTAAATTATACCGTCCTTAACCTGAACAGAACAGAACAAAATCCTTTTGCTCATGGTAAGACCCTCCTCTCCCCTGTCTACTTCCTTGCAGAAATCTGGAAAGTCTTCTAACCTTCTTGTCTTCTTTCTTGACCTTCTGTTCATTTCAGCCTGCTGCACTGTGGCCTTATTGTACCTGCTCTTGTTAAGGAAGCCACTGGTTCCCTAGACCAGGAGGCTTCCTGTCTTCATCTCACTTGACCATGGAGGTATTCATCAGTAGAGCTGGAGCAGCCATGTGTTGAGCTAAAACCAGAGGTTGGGAGAAAGAGAGAGCAGAGGCAGTTGGTTGGAGGAGGTCAACCAGCAGGCTCTGCCTCTCTGGTAATAGTCCTCTTGAGTGAACCAACTTCTACCTTTTCTCTTTAATTTCACCTTTATTGGAGTTTATCTTAGGATTTGCATATCTTTCTCTTTCCCATATCTTTCTCTTTTTCTTTTCTTTCTGTCATCTGATCCTTTCTACTTTTATGTTTTTATGTACAATGTCACTGTTTTCCCCATCTTCAACTACTGGCTCCCTACCCTGACTTCTAACCCGCTCTCTTCATCAAGACCCTGTTTTGCTGAACTCTAAAACTATATTTCCAAAGTGTTCACTGGTCATGACCCCAGAGAAGTAGTATAGGCACTTGGCACTAACATATCACAAGGGGAACTTGATAAAGTCTTCCAAATTGCTCCTCTCCTTCTATTCCATATTTTAGCAATTGGCAGGACGCCCTGTCCCCAGTGCTCAGCTGGAGTCCTGGATATTTCCTTGATTTCCTCGCCCTTGTATTTCTCATGTCCAGTGTTATCAAATGTGGTCAGTCCTTCCTTGTACATAACTCAAATTTGTTGTTCCTTTTCCATTTATTCTGCAGTAATTTGGGCTCTTCCTTTAGCATCTCTAATGCCCATTAACTAAAATGTAGCCCCGCACTTTTTTTCTTAAAGTGCAAATCACCTAGAGATCTTTTTCAAGTGTGGATTTTGAAAAGGTCTGCAGTGGGACATGAGATTCTGCATTTCTGCTAAGTTCCCAGGTGATATTGCTGCTGCTGGTCATGGACCACACCTTGAGTAGCAGTGATCCCAACAAGTAATACCTTCCCTCAGGTCCTTCTCCCGCTGTCTTTTTACTCCCTCACTCTCCCATTCCCTACTCTGACCATAGCGCCTCCCTGCTTCCACAGGTCATTCTTTGCAATGTTGACAACCTTCTAATTTCCTAAAGCATGAGTATGATAATATCATTATCCTGTTTATAAAGCTTTAATTGGGGGATTTCATTGTCTTTAGGACAAAGTACAAGCTCCTTGATGAATATATAGGATTATTTTAATGGTCTGAAATCCACCTGCTTTTTATTCTCCCCTGGTTTCTTCAGTCACAGAATATTTACCTACTTCTTTTGTTGTTACTGTTAGAGAAAGAGACTAAAGAATTTGTTGGATTCTCCAAGTGGTCTTTAATCCCAGAAAGGGGGATAACTACTGTCCTTTTTCAATGAGGAAATTTGGTAGATGAAGAAACAGGACCCACACAGACTAGATAATTTCCCTGAGCTCATGAGACACAGTAGCTGCAGCAACTAGACTAGACCTTGGACCCTTGGAGTCCCAGTCCAGTGCTGATTGCACTGAGCCCTACCACCCCTTGCTAGTCGGTGAGGTCAGGGTCAAAATGAGATGTGGCTGTGAGGATGTGTGGTGGCTTAGAGCCACAACTACATAGTAATATGCTTTCATTTGTTGAGTTCTCTCCCCTCCAGTGTGTCCTAGCTGGGGGACACTTACTGCTGTGTGCTAATGAGAAGAACCAGAAAAGAGAGAAGTTCTGACAGCAGGGACTGTGTGTGGCTGGACGTGGTGACTGGGAGTATCAAGTGTCAAGATGGGGACCTTTCAGCTGCAGATGATGGCACCTGGCTACTGAGCCCTGGGGGAGGGAGTGAAGGGGTGGGAGACCTTTCCAAGGAGTCCTGTGATAGCTCTTGCCCAGTATTTGGCAAATAACTTTGTTGGTGGAAGTGGCAGGAAGTAGACTCCTGCCCAGTAGAGTTGTCCAGCTGGGATGGACTGCACTGCGATGTGGGAGGTGTTTGCCCAGCAGCGTGTTCATGACTGTGTTGCATGACTTCTGTGGATGGGACTCCTTCATGTCGCAGGAGGTTGGCTCAGAAGGGCCTTGTAATGGGTGTTCATCTAGGGGACGCTTCCATGGTCGCAGATGCAGGTGAGTACATGTGGTAGCTGGTGGTCATCATCAGGAGAGGTATTTTTAGTCACATTGCCTCTTCTGAATCTGCTCTGAATGGTGACTTTTTATTCTCTTGTAATTTTCTAATGTTCTGTGGCTAATCTGTTTCATAGACTAAACCAGTTTGTCAGAAATTTTCTTTAAAGGGACAGATAGTAAATTTTCAGCTTTGTGGAGCATAGGGTGTCTGCCTTGACTACTCAATTGCTGTTATAGCATGAAGGCAACCCATAGACAATCTGTAAATGAATGGGTGTGGCTGGGTGCCAAAAAAAGTTTATTTACAAAATTGACAGCAGGACCAATTTGTCCCACCAGATTAAACAGTCCTATAGAGCAAACTGACTTTGTGTGTAATTTGATACATTGGTTGAAAAACAGAAAATAGATTCAGCATGTTGATTGGATTTCTATGATGTGCTTGTGACTATGTGTATCTATTTGTGTGATCTTTTAGATTTCCATGGGAGTGCTGGTTTTAGTTTTGGTGAGTGCATGGAAGCATCACCTCTGAAGATCAGTGCCATTTCTTGTTTCTGCAGAAGACTTCAAAACCCACTAGCAGAGCAAAGGGAAGAAATAGAGGTTGACTTTCAAGGTATAAATTTACTATCAGGTTTGTTCATCTTTAAAGATAACTGTTTTGACTCTCAGAAGACATTTTTTTAATGTCAAAATAAATAGCATTTGGCATTTAAAAATATAATTAGTATTGAGCATTTGCTAGAGGGTGGGTAGGAGAAGCATCTGGGCATGTGGAGGAGGCGTGGTTTCTGGTGTCCCTTGTTTATTACACTTTTGGAATGATGGCAAAAGGTGGCAATGGCTGTGGTCTTTGGGTCTGTTTAATCTCCAGCTGTGAACATGTGATTAATCATCTCATGGACAACAAAAGACTTCCCAGGACCAGCAGTGATCTCCATGTGCTCACAAGGGCCGACAGCGTGCCGGCCTGGACACTGCATTCTCTGTGCTCACCCACGTCCAGAGGGCTCACTAAGAAACCTCTGGACTTCAGCTTATACTGTTGACCTGCAGCTGACTTCTGCCTTGGATGGGAGTGCCCAGTGCTCTTCCTCACAAAAATGAGGGATTTGGTACTTGTGAGTTTGCAAAAGCTCTTTGAAATTTTAAATGCAAGTATTACCAGCGTGCAAATTATTATAATTCTCTCTCGGTTGCTGCCTTCTATTTACAAACAGCTGAGCCTCTTCCTCCCACTTCTGGATGAGACATAGAAAGGGCACTGAAATCAGCCTCAAAAGTCCCAAAGGAAATGTGTTGCCTGAAACGTGGATAACAGGGCGTGCTATTTGCAGGGCTTAAGAACATGTAGGTGTGTCTGCTGCCAGAGTAGGCTGTTTGGCTAAAATCTCTCCACGGGG